>CABHPR010126248.1:0-14557 GCA_902168415.1 Peromyscus melanophrys | reverse complement strand
GGGTGAGAATTACATACTAACTTACAAGACTCACAATTAAGCCATTGTTGTGCAAGGCACTATGGGATGGTATACTTCTTCATCAACCTGAGGAGTGTGCAGCTTAGCAAAGGATTAAAGAAATGCACATCACAGGTAGATGGTAAGATGAAGACAGAGTTAGTGTGATGGGGAGGCAGTGCTGGTAGTGAGGGCATTTGAACAAAGCCTAGAATATGTGCATTTCCCCAGGATAGGGAGACTACTACAGCGTGGAAAGAAGGAATAGCTTTAGACAGCAAAGGTACGGCAGCAGGGATGACGGACTGAGAACATTTCAGCTGAAAAGGCAGACGGAGGGGAACGGCAGGAAAGCAGTGGAAACAACAGGCTATAGATAGTCCTCCACATAAGGAGGGGGACACTGAGAGCTGGGCTTCTGTTTATTTGTTTAGCTTTAGGGGTTTTTTTGTTTGTTTTTGTTTGTTTTGTTTTTTTTCTTATTTGAGATGGCCCTCTCTACGTAGCTCTGGCTGTCCTGGAACTCACCCTATAGACCAGGCTGGCCTCGAACTCACAAAGATCTGCCTGCCTCTGCCTCCACAGTACTGGGATTAAAGTCGTGTACCACTACACCCAGCCTAAGAGCTGGGTTTTAGAAACAGAAAAAGTGACTTAAAATACACCTTTCCTTACTCAATTGTCTCGCCACATCTTAGGTTTTTAGAATAAGGATATTTTATTAGCAAGCATCTTTGCAAACTAGGCACAGTTACTTCAGAGAAATAACCTGGCTTCAGTTCAGGAGAACAAGAATCCTTCAAGTTAGACTTAGTGGCACTGCAGCTCAGGAGCTGAGGATTTCCAAGTTCGAGGTGAGCTTGGGCTACATTAAAACCAGCCTGGGGAATTTAGTGAGAAATGATTTCTAACTAAACAGTAAGCATTGGACTAGACACAGCTCAACAGCAGAACACTTGCATAACATGTGTGAGACCCTACACTCCACCCCGTAACCGACAAACAACACTCTGAGAGGGCAATTACCCGCCTATGGGTAACTGACGTACTCATTTCTCAGACATCTTGGGATGTTTTTCTCTAACTTTCTCACCACCAAAACATCTGAATTTAACTCATCAAGTTCATATTGAGTGTCCATAACAAGTACATGCTCATGTCATACCATCCTTTTTTGTTTCTCCTCCGACTTTTCCCTCTCATCTACCTACTCACTCACTCATTTGCCATGAACTCTCATCAAATTGGCAGCACTAACAGCTACTATTTGGTGAGGGTTGCCCCTAATGCTCTATGAACAGTACTTAATATAATACTAAAAATAACATTATTAAATAGGTACCAGTATTTCTATTTTATGAAGATATAAGATTCGATGCATTAATACTTCACTAGTTGCTAAGGGCCAGAATCTGGGTGTATGCAGCTCTGTTTGACTCTGGAACCTCTCCCTTTTATACTGCATTGTTGCCTCCAGTTCTGGCCTTTAATTAACATGGGTCAGTATTTTAAATTGAAAATTCACGCACTAGGCAGGGCAAAATACAGTCTTGCTACTGTAAAATCCCACTCTAGCTGTTATCAGAGATATATAAGTAAACAAGAGAATGCCTGTACATTACTGATTTTCACAATCTCCCACATTTGAGCATCATATTAATTTGTAAGATGGGGTGTCCATGACTTGTAACTTGGAGCAACTGAGGTCAGAGAGCATGAAAACGGCTCAGTATATTAATGTCGGGTGACAACCACATCTACTCACAGACAGAAATCTGCCAACCCTGACTAAATGACCTGCAGAGAACTTTAATAATGCACTCAGTCAGAATCAGTACAAATTTCTCTCTTGATGAAAAATGTGTCTTGTCAGAAGTTCCCAAGCAAATCTGCTCATGATCCATTTTCAATGGACCTCAGTATCCTTTGAAGTGGGGTAAACTACTAAAGCATTTGGCCAACAATAAGCACATTGTGGCTTGAGTCTTCATGAAATTCATGACTAATGAGAAAAGTTACTTGGTTAGACACAAGTATGATAACCAACTGTTTTTACTATGTGACTGGACATTGAATAAAACCATACAGAGCTATTTAAACCAAGAAAGAACTCAAACATCATCATTTAAAAATACCTACTTTAATATTGTCTTTATCAGTTTCTGATTAACTTTTTGCTTAATATCTTAAAGAAACTGGTTATATCTTCACAAATAACTCTGACAGTTTCAAATATATAAGTTAGGTCGGATATTATTCAGCAGTCCTCTACAGGCTACAATTACACTTACAAACCCCTGGAGATACCCCAAGAGAGTAACAATTTGCACTTCTTATACCTACAATTCTGTGAAGGACTCAGACACACAATACAGAGACCTTAAATTGCATGAATAAGATTCACTAAAAGATTACACTTGTAAGTACTATCTGCACGTACTGTACCACCAAAACCTTCACCCTAGAGCTGAAGAGATGGCTCAGCAGTTAAGAGCATTGGGTACTCTTGCAGAGGACCTGGTTCAAATCCCAGTACCCACATGGTGCAGCTTCCAACTGCCTGTAACTCCAGTTCCAGAGGACCTGATGGCCTCTTCTGGCCTCTGTTGGTACATCCATGCAAGTGGTGACCTTACACTCAGGTGTGTGGACTTGTGTCCACAAAAGAAAAACATCTTTAAAAAAAAAATCTCTCAATAAACCAAGTTCTAAGAAAAGAAAACTAAAAAAATGTTTAAGAGTTCACACTGCATAAAAGGAAGAGGGAGACACATGGCTTACTAAGTAGAAGCATCTGGCTCATCATGGCAACGACACTGACACTTACTGCTCAATTCGGGGTGACAAGTACAACTTGGGGTACACTTGGGTGGCTTCTGTATCCTCAAAACTGACAGAAAGGAGGGCCACATCTTCTCCAGGGTCTTCATTGACATCCTTAGAAAGGAAGTGAAAAACAGCATGAGCACCTGTTCTCTGCACACTTTGGGTTTTCTGAGACAGGGTCCCATTATGGAGCCCAGGCCAGCCTCCAATTCAAGATCCTCCTGCCTCCCGAAAGTCAGGATACAGCCTGTATCATCATGCCCAGCTTACTCTGGAATCTTATCAGTGATGAGCTCACAGCCTAGGGGCATGAAGCCACAGTTGTGAGTTGTCTTCATTCAACCAAATGGTCTGGCATACCCTTGCCTCACTCCTCAAGGGTGGTGCCCAGGAAACTTTTTGACCGAAGTCTACCACAATAAGGCACATGGGCTTCAACTATTTCACTTGTTGCCACATACTCAGTGAAGCAGAGGAATGGATATGAGGGTAACAAATTAGACAGAAGCACAGTTAACACATTGAGTAAACATATTGCTAAAAACATAATTTATATCTAAAAACACCAGCAAAATGTTAAAATATGGGCCCAATAACCTCATTATACCAACCTTTATAGTGTGCTCTAAGTTATTTAAATAGTAAAAATCTAGAGGAAATATATTCCCATGAAGTATAAAGTATGCCAGCCACTATATAAACACAAGGCTGGGTGGGGGTAGGTGCTCATCTACTTTAACAAAGTGATCATAGATGATTTACTTGGGAACTGCAGCACATATTTATCATATATGCCCAGTTATGAGAATATTTTAAGACAAATTCCCTATTAATCTAAGAATTATAATTATTGATTAATCCATCAGAGGACATCTTGGGGTTAATGATAAACTGAATTGATAAGTATTGAATACCAGACTGACAACCGAATATCAGAACTAATTCAATGGAGTATTGATGACACACTGATTAAGTGTACTGAATCAAAATTGAGAACTTTTAACTATGTGCATGTGCTTTATGATTATTGCCAAGTACCAAGTTGTCTGCCAGAGTTTGGAATAAAATGCTGAATCAGATTAACTCTGTCAATATTGACTTCAATTGACTTTAATCTGACACACCACATTTCTACAACCCGTAGCAACCTGGCAGTGTCTCTAAGTCAAGTACAAAACCTAAAACACTAGCCCTGGATATCGTTCTCATGTTGGGAATGGTAAAAACTGACCTGTAATTCTCAATCAATTCACAGGTCATGAGGGCAGGGGGCTCAGGCAAACAAGGAAGGGGTCCCAGCCTAGGCTTGAACTCTGTGTGAGCATTGAGAGCCTCAGGCACAGGCCTCCATTAGTCCAAACCCCACTCCCTTTCCTGCATCCCAGGAAGCTGGTCAACACACATACTTCTTAACTTGGGCATCTTCAGTCTCCTTGTCCGGTTTCTTACTGTGCACGTGTGCCGTGGATACACAGGGACAAGGATCATCAAGTTTCTCCCGTGTTTTAAAAATAAAACTTAGGAGGAAATAAGAAGCCAGGGTTAGGTAGGAACAGGTAGGTGCCACCTGCTGAAGCCATCTCCATGGCCAAGCTTTTCACTGCCTAGGCCTTGGCCTTCATGTTCTGTATCTACCTGTTACAACATTTGCTCACCGGCCTAGAGCACAGTGAACACACCTTAGTGTCCTGGCTGCCTGCATGAGATGATGGGCTGCATGGAGAAGCACATCAACCAGGAAAAGCTGAGAAACACCAACAAACAACCCACACTTATGTCTCACTCCTGGTTCACGAAGGACTTGATCTCAAAGCTGTTCAAAGGACCAATCCTATCGTTCCAAGGTCAGAATGGGGGCTATACAAAAATGGTGCAAATTCCAAATAAGACTGAAGAAGATCAGGTGATGTAATTTGATGGGAACCGCACCCCCCCCAAACACCTCTGCCTCACAGAGGCAGCATCCTTACTCTCCTACACCAGCTACAGCACGAGCCCACACCATAACCAGGAAGCAAGGCTCCACAGCTCCCACTGGGTTCAAACACCAAAGATGTAACTGGAGCTGGGGAGTGCATGGCTCTCAGTGTCTGTGAGCACAGGCCTTTGGAGCACTTGAGTGTGTGAAAACTAGAAGAAGAAGAGCTATAAAATGGATGGTCTTACTGGGCCCAGACCTTTCTGCTGAGCCAAATGGCTTGCTCTAGATAAAATACAGATAAAAGTAGACAAGGAGGAGGAAAATCATGCCCGACTCTAGGTAGGCTCAGTTTAACTAATTGAGGGAGGCACAAAAATCTTGACAAAAGGAAAAAGTGTCTGAACACACAATAACTAAAGTTTAATTCAAAGTCAAATGCAAAGTTCATCCAAGGTGGTTCAAGCAGAGCTTGTCCACGAAGCGTCCTGCGACCTCCTAATGTCTTAGTCCTAACACACAACCTGCACACCTTATACTGTGCATGCCATCACACCATACATACAGGAGTGTGTCCTGAAACACCTGGGCTCAGACTCGAGACACTGTATGTCATGAACTATGGTGGTTTTATACCAACACAATGATTTGATTACAAATACAAAGACATTTCTACAACATTCCTCAGCAAGTAACTAATCAGTATATTTTAGGTTTCTACTGAGTTATGATGCTTGATTTTAATAATTGTTGTTTGAATTGCTGACTTGAGTTTCATTTTTTTTTTTTTAAAAAAAAGGCCTCAATTAATTCTGGTTTGAGGTTAGGACAGAATTTTCAACAATTCTGAATCCGCCCTAAACATGTTTCTGCCATTTTGTACCTTGTATTATATAAAGACATCTCCTCAACATTGACAGTGCTAGAATCAAAATGCTCATCAATTCAATATTCACCCAAGACTTATGTCTTTATGTAAAAAGAAGCAAATGCATCATCTCACCAGGATGCAAATTTATTTTCAATTTAAGTACATGGTAAAATTACATGTCTACCAAAACCTTCCTTCAAAACATATTTCCTTAAGATATTTATCAACAAATATTTGATATGTATACATATTTTATATAGCTTTATAAACAGGGTTGTACAAAAAGTTATCAGGTAAAAAGGGCCCATGAATGGAAAGGGTTGAAAAAGCCCTGCCTGAGCCCACTCATCTAACCTAGGACTGTGTTGGTCAATGGATCAGCTTCCCTGCCCGAGCCCACTCATCTAACTAGGACTGTGTTGGTTCGATGATCAGCTTCCCTGCCCAAGTCCACTCATCTAACCTAGGACTGTGTTGGTCAATGGATCAGCTTCCCTGCCCGAGTCCACTCATCTAACCTAGGACTATGTTGGTCAATGGATCAGCTTCCCTGCCCGAGCCCACTCATCTAACCAAGGACTGTGTTGGTCAATGGATCAGCTTCCGTGCCCCAGCCCACTCATCTAACCTAGGACTGTGTTGGTCAATGGATCAGCTTCCCTGCCCGAGTCCACTCATCTAACCTAGGACTGCTGGTTCGATGGACCAGCTACCCAAGCCACCTTCGTACACAGCGAGAGCTCTGTCTTCGGCTCCCCTGCTCTCTAACAGCACTTCACAGGGACGGCCACTTGCCTCCGAGGGCTCTTTCCTCTCTTTTTCCTATTTTTTTTTTTCTGGTTTTTCGAGACAGGGTTTCTCTGTGTAGCTTTGCACTTTTCCTGGATCTTGCTCTGTAGCCCAGGCTGGCCTCAAACTCACAAAGATTCACCTGGCTCTGCCTCCCAAGTGCTGGGATTAAAGGCGTGCACCACCACCACCCAGCTCTTTTTCCTTTTTTAATTCTGAAAAACATGGTTCTAATTTTCTGTCTCAGGCTTTTGGCTCTTCCATTTTCATCTTTTTCTTTTTAAGTTCTTAAATTGTTTTTTGTTTGTTTGGTTGGTTTTACACTATAAGAAGTTAGGTTTTTTTTTTTTTTCTTTAAACAAGCCCAGCCATATAGAAATTTATTTTCAAATTAGTTCTTCCATTCTTTTTTTTTTTTTTTTGGTTTTTCGAGACAGGGTTTCTCTGTGTAGCTTTGCGCCTTTCCTGGAGCTCACTTGGTAGCCCAGGCTGGCCTCGAACTCACAGAGATCCACCTGGCTCTGCCTCCCGAGTGCTGGGATTAAAGGCGTGCGCCACCAACGCCCGGCTAGTTCTTCCTTTCTTACCTTACTACTTATTTTTAAAAGTAATCAATATTAATAGTGTTGCCTCAGTCAGCTTTCCCAGCACTCATAAACACACACACACACACACACACACACACACACACACACACACACACACCCCTCTTTAACCTCCTGTTTTGTTTTCCCTAAAATGGGATCCTATTACACACATCACTCTACTAATTGCTTTTTTAATAGCCACAAACTACTTGCCAGCATGTCTTCTATTTAGCCATTTCCCTAGGAACAGACCTTCAGGTTGCTTGTAAGTCTTGGCCACTTGATAATGCCCTGATGTATCTTGCATATGTGTATAGACCGTCTTTAGTAGTGAGAGGCCTAATTCTTAATAGGTAAGTAAGTTTCAAGGTCACAAATACCTTCTATTTCAGTAGAATCTAATGGGTTTGTTTTAACCGAACAATTTTCAGAAATGCAGATCTGGGCCAAGGCATGTCTGGAATGATGTGAGAGAGCCTGTTTCCCTTCCTTCTCAGTAACTTGGTAACACTGACACCACTCTCACTCTTTTTAAATTAATATTGGCAGTTTGATAGCTGGAGACAGTATCTCAATTTAGAATCCAGGGTTGAGCTGAAGCAACTTTTCATTTGTTTCTTGGACATCCACACTTCTTCTGTATAACTGAGAGGTCCACTGTTGACTTGTCTTTAAGATACTCCGATCTTTTGTGTTGGCTAATAATTTTATTAACCCTCTCCTACAGCATGTATTATAAATATTTTCTCTCATTCTAACTGTAGGCATTTATTTTGAGGCTCTTGCAACATCACAGAAAATTTAGATATTTTTACAAATGAAATTAAGTCTAGTCAATAACAGATTATAATACTGTTGCTGTAGTTTTTCATTTAACACTGTGTTATTTTCAGGTAGATTTATAATTCCTCTAGAATATATTTTAGGTATCATGACATGAGGAAACATGGATTTCTGCTTGCTTTATGCAAACTGGGGGAGCAGGCAGGAGCGACAGGAAGCAGTGAGAGGAAGGTCGCAGCACAGCACTGTACGTGGCAGTACAAGCCGCCATGTTTGCTGACGGCACCAGCCGAAAGACGAGCGAATAGGAATTCCTGCCTTTTGCTCTCTGCGGCAGATGGTAACTTCTGGAAGCTGCTTTCCTGCAGGCGCTATTAGCAGTGGAGTCTGGAGACCAAGTACTGGCCCTTGTCCCTCCCTGACGACGAAGTTCTACAGGCATTGATAGTTTTAACAGCAGAGCCCAAGTTGGGAGTCTACACATTCTTGTTTCCTTGCTCTTTTACAGGAGGTAAAATATTCAACACGGAATCCTCTTTCCTATAAAATGAAGGATGAAACTGAGAAAAAAATACTTAAGAGTACTCAACAAACAGACACTACCTAATTCTATGACTCTAACACTTAGAGAATATTCAAGATGAGAGACATGCCATCCATCCACACGACTTCACTCTGTGATCCAAGGGTGGAGAGGTCATCATCTATAGACTGGTGGACATAAGGAAGGTAACAGGAAAGAAAGCACACTGACTGTGCGTGTCAGCTTTGGAGTTCTATTGTGAGAAGTCAAGGCTGGAAGCTGTGATTAGAAATCACAAACCCTGCAAAAACACACTGCAAAAACCCCAGGGGCCACCGAGGTCATTCACCAATGGCAGCTTCATTCCATATGCCTGTGGATAATTTCTTCTTATTTCTCTTACCACCTTTAAAATTTTCCTTTTCACTATCATTCAAGAAAAGAACACAAATGCTTGAAGACAATCCTTCCAAAGAATGACTCGTTTACATGGTCAACCCTTAAATCTGATGGTCTGCAGAAAAAGCGCCTGAGACCCTGGTCCGGTTGTTTCTAATTTATCTTCTGAACTACTGCAGTGTTTTACTCCTCTTGGTAAGACTCTCGGATTCTCCTTGAATTGGCATCTGACTCCTAATGGATAGCTAGGTTTGGTTTGGGGTGCTTAAATAAGCCCAAAGAGTTCCAAAAATACAAGTCCACACGGCACTGCTTCCAGTTTCTGCAATTCTAACAGGCTTGTACATGTGTACCCTCCCATCCGGGAAATTAGAAAAGAGGCTCTTGTACCCAGGTTCTTAGAAGCTAGCATTACAGATGATTATTGTAACCACTAATGGCAGCATTTGCAAAACAGGGGATGGTTAAAACGTAGTAAGGGACATTTGAAAATGTACAAGGATACATTTTCAGGGCTTCTATCTGCGCCATTTGAAACTGCCACAGGCTAAAACGGGAGGAAAAGACGCCAAATCTGCTAAAACTACAGAATGTTGCCTTCTTCCTCCACAAAAGTGTGTCAGGCACTCACATGTACATGGCAAGATAATAATAGCTATGATATTCTGCTGAGACCGAAACGTGCTTCTGGCTCAGCCTTTGGACTATAACGGAAAGGGGTTCCTGATTTTTATGAGGAATATTTACAATAGGCGAGTTCTTAAGAGTCTAAAAGCTTTTGCATCCCAGTTATGGAATATACCACATACACAGGGAATTGGTTGAGAAACACAAACAATTAAAGCAGGGATAACAGAACAAGCAAATGAATGAAATGAAACACTGCACTTGCTTTTCCAATTTGAAGCCTCCTAGAGTTCCAGGTACAGTATATAAAAACTAGGAAGTCCCTTTAGCTAGGAAGATCTTCAGTGTTTATCTCAGGTGTCTTAAACTATAATCACTTATATTTTATTAAAGAAAACTCAAATTTGAAAAATGGTACCAGTCAAGGCTACATCTAATATAATGAGTCAACATTTCATTTTAGGTCATGATTCACTTGCATGATTATTCTCAATTGAGGCTCTCTCCAAATATCAAAAGACTATAGAAAAAAATAACAATTAACTCTGGAAATGAAAGTAAATACAAGTATAATTTATCATTATGTGGTACTCCTTTGATATGCTAATCTTTTTAAGACAGAAGCCATTAAACAAGTCCCTATATGTTGAGAACATTAGTGTCACTATGGGTACAAACTACCAATTAACTAATTGCTGACAGACATTAGCTGAACCAAAAATGTTAATAACTATGGGTCACATGGGAGGACTGTAAAAAAAAAAAAAAAAAAAGCCACTGTATTTCTCAATTCAGAAGTGCTTACAACCAATCCATAAGCATTACTGGCAAAACCAGTCTGGGCATAAGAGACTGTAACAAAGCTATTACATAGTATGTCAGAAATCTGGTTTGCACCACCTGAGTTACATCTGAAGAGGTACTAACCTAGACTAGAGACTGACCCTGACTCCTAGAGTGACGACAAAATGAGGGCTGAATATTGTTTATACAAAAACTGTGAGGTTTTTGACAAGCTACAAACACAAAGCATTTCTAAAACAAAATCTTGTTCAGAGAAATCCTGAGAGGTTTGCTTGTCAGATGCTCCGGTATTTAATGTAGATTCAGCACCCTCACTTTACAAAATTTAGACTTTTCAAATCAGGGTTTTGTTTTGTTTTTTTCCAGGCAGGAGAGAGTAAGATTCTCTTATAAATAAATAAAATACATAGTATGTTACAAATGTTACACAGGAAAGATAAAGCAGAATAAGGGGATAAAGAGGAGAGAAGGAAAGTTTAATACAGAGAACTGGGGGTGGCCTCCATTACTTAAGTCAGAGATTTAGATTAAAAGGTCCTTCTGACTCACTGTGTTGTGTATCAACCTAAGGAAGCCTGATCAAGACCTGACTTTGGAGTCCACAGGCATTAAGACATGTCAGTGAATATGGTCTGAATATGATTAATCATAAGCAGAAAGAATATATTTAAGAAAAGGAAAATAAAGTCGGGTGGCGGTGGTGGTGCACGCCTTTAATCCCAGCACTCGGGAGGCAGAGGCAGGCGGATCTCTGTGAGTTCGAGGCCAACCTGGGCTACCAAGTGAGTTCCAGGAAAGGCGCAAAATTACACAGAGAAACCCTGTCTCAAAAAACAAAAACAAAAACAAAAGAAAAAAAGAAGAAGAAGAAAAGGAAAATGATGTGCATAATAAGACCTTGGCTATTCTGTCCCATGATGCAATAGGTATTTCTGAATTTAGGTCCTTTTCTCTTCATTCAAATGCTAGGAAATATGCAGGTGCCAGAGAAAGTGCAAATAAACCCAAAAGGAAGATGAGAAAGATTCATCAAAGAGACATAGCTGAGCCTCCCTGTGCCTTGCTCCTGCTGGTGGTGGTTCCCAATCCCGAGCCTCCTTTCCACACATCAGAGTGCTGGAGCACTCACTGGGTGAAGAACTCTACAGGCTCAGTTACAACTCATCTCCACCATATGCTGGATTATTGTTCAAAATGAGAAGGGGGGGACAGAGAGAGAAAGAGACAGAGGTAGAGATATCTTATATAGGTAGTACTTTCCAGAGTCACTTCTGATTAATTTTGTCAAGTAGAAATGGGTACATTCCCCTGCCTAACCCAGACACATTGGACCACCCTCCATTTACCTTTTTCTAGATCTTATTTAATACCTCTATACAACATTCCTTTTTATCAAAAAGTGCTCTCTCGCTCTCCCTCCCTCCCTCCCTCCCTCTTTCTGTGTGTGTGTTATATGCACATATGTATGAGGGTATTTATTCCTGAGTGTACATGGAGCTCAGAGAAGGATATCAGATGTACTACTCTATAACCTTCCAACCCTATTACTTTGAGACAGGGTCTCTTGCTGAACCTGGAGCTCAGCTGGTGACCAGCAAGACTTAGGGACTCTCCTCTCTTCCCTATCACCCACCCCACCCCATGTTGGTATTATATACACAGCCATAACCATATCCTATATATAAAGGGGTGATGGCGATTTGAACTCAGGTCCTTTGCCTTGCTCAGCAAGCATGTTACACCCACTTATCTATCTACACAGAACATTTCTTTCTTTTCTTGGCTGGCATGTTTTTAATATCTTTCGTTCTATCAAGTTGTGGCTTTGCCTGTTCTATTAAATTGTTTTCAACTGTATTCTGATCCATGGCCTCCCTGGGTTCCTTGCACCACGCTGCTTTATGATTTCCCCATACTATGTGATGGGGCTTTGTATTCCAAGGAGACTGAATTTCTTGAGGACAGAGTGGAAATCTGTTAGTGAACATCCATCACTAAACAGAACAGCTGACGGGAACAAGCTAGGAGATGGAAGACTTACTTTGGTTTAAGGGTTCAGAGATTTCAGGCTACGGTCATATGGCTCTGTGTTTCTGAGCCTGTAGTGAAGCAGTCCTTCATGGTGGGAGGCCGGAGGGACGGTGAGACAGAGGCAGGCACAAGGACCAAGGACAGCCTTCAGAGACACATTCCCAGTCATCTACTCTCTCCTGCGGCTGTCACCTCTTAAAGGTTCCATAAGCTACCGAAGTGAGTAGGCAAGGAAGCACTCAGTCCATGAACCCCTCTGGGGGAACGTCATATCCCAACTCTAACAAGACATATCTTCCCCTTGTCATGTCTAATAATAATTCATTCAGTGCCCTTAGTCAACTGCCATTTTATCAGTGCTTTAGCAATCTCACAAGGTAGGTCTCAGTACTCTGACTTGGAGATGAAATTGAGGCTCAAAGAGATTAAATGGTGCACATGAACTTTGAACTTGTTGACTCAGAATGTAGACCGAGAAATGATGCCATAACCCCCACCCAACTATTGGGCACAAAGAAGATTCAGTATCAATGTTCAAAGAAGAGCATTAAAAACCTGGAAATCATTGTGAAGGGAAGGGTAGCAAAGAGTTACCACGCATTTTGTTGTTTCCCATTTAGTGTCTCAACACTGTATGCTCCAAAGATCATGAGTACCCATTTCTTACTTCCTTGTTACCCAGAGCAGGCGGCCCTGCCTGAAACAGGCATTCTGTGGGTATTCAAAACAGATAGAAATAGGCAAGCATTGTGTATCTACTGTTTATTTTTGGAAAGGAGAGAGAAAGACATTAAGTCATTAACAATATAAATACTAAAGGCTACAGAGGCCCCACTGTCAAATCAAATGCATTCATTTGACCTCTACATGGACTCAGGGAAACAGGATGGCTTCTCTGAGGGTATTGACTAGGGTCATCAAGTTCTAACAGCAGGACGTCGGCCTTCCTTCACTAAATCATAGTTAGGCACAGTCTAGTCGGTGAAAAGTGCTGACTGTCAGGTCAGAGCGTGACCACCAATGTTCCCGAAACAGCCAACTCTTCGAGAATGACCTGTTGCTACCTGCCTGTGCCTTCCAAGTGTGACACACTGAGTCTGCTATGCCCAGAAGTCAAGATCCAGTATGGGTTTAGGCTTTACCAAATGTGCATCTGGACTCTTCTCCTGAACAAAGGCCACTGCACAGCTTAGGCTTTACCAAATGTGCATCTGGACTCTTCTCCTGAACAAAGGCCATTGCACAGCTTTCTTTGGGGCAGGAATCTGCTTGCGAAGTTGTGCTTTCCCTTAATATGTTGGGGAGAGCCGCTGTTTAGAAAGCTAAACCAAAACACATGTTGTTCATATAAGCTGGGGGAGGGGTGGCTCTTTTAAAATGATGATGATAAAGAGTTTCTTGGTCAATTACATCAGTAATTACACACACCCTGAGACCCACCCAACTCTTCTCTGGGCAGTCCGGAGCTACTCTCACAGCTGTGCAGTGCACCCCTTTCTCCAAGAAGCTGGAAGAGGCTAGATAGGGGTAGCCTTTGCCACAGTTTGGGTTCTCGCTGGCAGCCAAGGATGTTTCTTGCTTCTGCCAACTTCTCTACTCATCAAAGCTTTTTGAGTGAGAATATGAAACACTGCCTTTCCCCTACTCTCCAATAACTCTACTCTTAATGACTCTGACGAGAACCCTGGCCTTGTTTAGAGCATCAGTTCCTGCAACGGTTTAACAAGTTATATTGACCTGCATTTTGGAGACCTCTGAATTATGGTTTATGTAGGCATACCAATACAAACCTTGAATCTGACTTTCATCCAAGAACCAAATAAAGCAACTGAATGTGACAGTGAAACTTTCCTTAGGTCTATACAGAACAGATGTGAACACTAATTACCATGCTGCTATAACGTAAAAAAGGCAGGTTTTTTGTTTTTGTTTTTTTTTTTAACTTAAATCCTTTATACATTGCTCTGTAAGGGACAGAAAGACACAGACCTAAAGGGTCAGTTAATATGGTAGTTACTACGATGTGCCTGCCTTACCCTTCTCTTCTCTTGAGACATCACATCTGCCTGCCTCTCCCAAGCCCAATCCTTACAACAGTAAGGATGGGGAACGCCCCACAGCACACTACCTTCTTACACCTTGGGAAGATCTGGGAGGTCTAGGGCAAGGCTGGTCCTTTCTTCAAGATTTCTAACTAAGTATAGGCCAGCCACTCTAAAGAAGCAGAAAGGGTCAGCAGCAGCCATGTATGTTTCCCACCCACGAACAAGGTCAGGCTGCAATGGAGGGCAATGAGGCCAACTCACTCGAGAGGCCAGTTTGGGCAACATTTGGTCCTTTGTTCCCTTGGGGCCAGGCAGCTGTGTCCCTTCAATTGCTGTGGTTTGGCTACTCAGCCC
>CABHPR010126247.1:9102-28593 GCA_902168415.1 Peromyscus melanophrys | reverse complement strand
GTGTGCACGCAGAGGTGATGGTACCTGGTGGTGGGCAGTGTGTGCACACAGAGGTGATGGCACCTGGTGGCGGGCTGAGGGAGATCAGAGGCCTCTTCTGGACAGCAAGTGTGGATTTCCCCTAGGAGGAGTGTTAGTCTGATTCGGAAAGCTGTGAAGAAGGGTGGGGAGCCCAGACAGTGGTGGCCTTGAGGTAGCAGAGAGTGCTGTGTATTCTGGAGACTCCCAGGAAGTCAACTGATGGAGCCTAATAAGTGAGGGAAAGGAGATTTGAGATTCTACTGAAGAATTCTGTTGCCTTCTATTCTATTGAAGTCAATGAATTCTACTTCAATTTTGTGGAGGTAAATGCACGATGACGAATAAGCGGATGATGGGCCGTCTGGTCAATTGAAACACTAGAGTGTCTCAGAGGGTGTGTAGACCTTAGGTTCCATGTTAGAGGTCCAGAATTCTCCTTTGGGGGGGCGGGGGATCTTATTCCAGCCAAGCACACAAGAGCCTGATGTGTGATTCAGGATGCTTACTAGTTTACATTGGGAGTTTCCAGTGTGTGTGTGTGTGTGTGTGTGTGTGGTGTGTATGTACACATGAATGTGGATGTCAGCAGTTGACATCAGATGTCTTCCTCAATTGCTCTCCACTTAATTTTTTTGACAAGGTCTCTCATTGAATGTGGAGCTTCCTGATTTGTCTAGGCCGGCTGCCCAGGGAGCCACAAAGAATCACTTGTCTCTGTCTTCCCAGTGCTGGATTACAGGTGCACAGCATTTAGCCATCTCTTTTGTGCATTCTGGGATTCTCACATCCTTCTGTTTGAATGTCAGGCCCTTTCCCGGCTAAACTCTTATCCCCAGACAAAGAGTTGTTTCGACACCAAGTAACTTTTTACCTGTTAGTGTCCTCAGAGCTAATCCAGAATGAAGATGGAAAAGACTCATGTCTGAGTGGGTATTTCAGGGGAGTAGAAAGGGAAAGGGGGCTAGGGTGGGAGACAGCAGCTGATGAGCCATAGGAGGGGGGCTGGGTCACGAAATGTTTAAGCTGGCTGTTCGTGCATTATCGTTTATGGCTCTAATTCAGTGTATGAAATGCCTGCTACCTAGTCTCACATTAATTAGCAAAACCAGCTGAAGCGGAGCCTGGACCACGGGAGTGACAGGGTGGACAGTGCCTCAGCAACTGTAGTCCAGCAGTCATTCGTGGAAGGTGCTAACCATGAGAACAGCAGGGGGATTGGCTTTTCTGGGGTAGAGAAGAGGCTTGATTTTTAAAAATTACAATATTCACCCAAAAGATCATCCTAGAAGGCTGCCATTCTGAGGATACTTTGTGTGTGTGTGTGTGTGTGTGTGTGTGTGTGTGTGTGTGTGTGTGTGCATGTGCATGTCATGGTGTGAGTGTGGAGGTCTGAGGACAATTTCCAGCAGTTTCCACCATGTGGGTCCTGAGGATTGAACGGACATCAGGCTTGTAGTATTTATTCATGTGTTTTTACTATTGCTATTTTTTTAGACCTCGTCTTTCATTTATAGAGGAGAGAGGATTTATGTAAATTTCCTAAGTATGGGTGTTTTGCCTGCACGTCTGTCTGTGCACCATGTGTTTACTAGTTGCCTGTGGAGGCCTGAAGGGAGTCCTGGATCTTCAGAAGCTGGAATTACAGATGGTTGTGAGCTGCCATGGAGGAACTGAACATGGAGCTTTTGTAAGATTAGCCTGTATTCTCAACTACTGACCCATCTCTCTAGCCACTTAGAAGTATTTTTAATATTGAAATATAATATTGTATGAGTGACAAGAACATCCCCAAAATGTATGTTCATTATAATTTTTAAAAATTTTATGTGTATGGCTATTTGTCTGTATGTGTATGTGAGTGAGATGTGTGTGCTGGTGCCTGAGGAAGTCAGGGAGGATGTCAAATCCCCTGGGAACTGGAGTTCCAGGCAGTTGTAAGTTGCCATATTGGTACCTGGGAATCAAACCTGAGTCTTCTGGAAGAACAGCACGTGCTCTCACCACTGAACCATCTCTCTAGTCCTGCATGATTGTTTTTGACATTTATTTTATTTTTATTTATGTGTATCTGTATGTTTGTATGTCATGTGAGTGCAGGTGCACACAGAGGCCAGAAGAGGGCATCAGATCCCGTGGAGCTTGGATTATAGATGGTTGTGAGCCACCTGAAAGAATCGAACTCAGGTTCTCTGGAAGAGCAGGAAGCACTCTTAAAGGTGAACATTTCTCTAACCCATGATGCTTTTTTGGATACTGTCTCACCTTGTAGCCCTGACTAACCTGGAGTTTCTTATGTAGCCCAGCCTGGGCTTCAAATTCACAGAGATCCACCTGCCTCTGCCTCCTGAGTGCTGGGATTAAAGTTATGTACTACTATGCCTGGTACTTAAAATATATTTGTAACAGGGCAGTACAGATGGCTCAGTGGGTAAGAGCACTCGCTGCACAAACATGAAGATCTGAGCTTGAATCCCCAGCATCTACATTAAAAAGCTATGTGTGGCTGCAAACACTGTCACTCTAGCACTGTTGGGGGCGGGAACATGTTCCTTGGGACTGATTGGCTGACAGCCTAGCTGTAGGTTCAGTGAGAGATCCCGCCTACTGGGAATAAGGCAGAGTGGTGGAACACAACACAAGACAACATCCTCTTTTGGCCTGTGCACTTGGGTGAATGAGTATGTGCACCTGTACACATATATGTATGTGCATACACCATACACATACACATCACATACACAAACATATAAAATACATATTTATATTTTTGGATACATTTAAAAATTTTCCAGTAGTGTTTTATTTTGTTTGAACTCTTGAGAATTCCCCTTAAAACAAGTATTATTTAGTAGATTATATTTTAGTGTTCAGGTGTATAGTATTGCTCAGTCTATTTTCTCTCTTTCTCTTATAGCAGAGTTAGATTCCCCACACATAATCTTTATGCAGGTAATTTTTTATGACAGTTATTGAATAAATTTGTTACTTGTAGTTTGAAACAACAAAATGTACTTAGATGAATAAAAAGTACCTTTATTGAAATTCCTGCAGTGAAAATAATTTTGAAACTGCAATTTGAAACTCTATTCTATTCCTCCCTTTTCCTATTATAGTCTTGATTTTAGTGTCTCTATTTTTGAAAGCCCAAGGCTCCCTGGTACTATAATCATCCTGGGATCATAGACTATGATTTTGTGTTTAGATGTGTTATTTGGTGTTAATTTAGACTACCACCGACAGTGTACAAAGCAGCCCATTTCCTTGTCCTTCGGTGAACAATACTAGAAGATATTCAAAGATAATTTTTGGCAACTTAAGAGGAGATACGTGTTTTTCAATTATATCTATTTCTTTACTTATAAACTAGGTTTAGCTTTTTATACACTTATTGTCCAATTGTTATTCTTCGTGAATGTTTTGTCTTTATTAATTTTCTGTTATAGAAGCAGTCTCTCTCTCTCTCTTTTTTTTTTTTTTTTGGTTTTTCGAGACAGGGTTTCTTTTTAAAGAATACGAAACCTATCTATATATTTAGGATACCATCATTCCTTCTTGCCAACCTATCCCCTATGCAACATCTGCCTTTTAACGGCAACTTAGTCTTTTTCTTTACATTTTGAAGGTTTCTTTTTCACTCACGTGTGTGTGTGTGTGTGTGTGTGTGTGTGTGTGAGTGTGTGTGCTTATGTGTGTTCAGGTGCCTGAGAAGGTCACAAGAGGATGTTGGATTCCCAGGAACTGGAATTACAGGTGGTTGTGAACTGCCTGACCTGACCACAGATGCTGGGAAGCAGCAAGTGTATTTCACTGCAGAGTCAACCCTCCAGCCTGCTAACTCAGTCTTTTTTACCATGGTACCCCATCTTTCTATCTTACTGTCAACAGCAGAAGTCTCCTGCTTTTCTCACTCTATGGAGAATCTTCTTTTATTACAAGGCAAAGATGATTTTTTCAGTGGCAGTTGATGTAGACTGTAGAATTGAGTTGGAGGCTTGAAACATCCCATGTAGTCAGGCAACTTTGGAACAATAGGTGACTCTGGACTAGACTCATGCTTAAGATGCAGTGGTGACCCCCAAGTTTATATAGATCAAGAACACACAACCTTCTGACTCCTTGTGAAAATCTGATCTCAGGTAACTTCAATACACTTCATAAAACTTTGTCCAAAGACATCAGGGCAAGCATTTGTCCATAAGTGAGAGGTTAATATTGATATTTGTCAAAGGGCAGAGCTTCTGTGGATATACAGGCTGCTAGGATTTTTATATTGTAAAAAAAAAAAAAAAATTCAGGATTGAAAAAAAAGTCTTAGTTGCTACCAAGTTTCAAAGTGTCTTAGTTAGGGTTTCTATTGCTGTGAAGAGATACCATGACCATGGCAACTCTTTTAAATGAAAACATTTAACTGAGGTCTGGCTTATAGTTTAGAGGTTTAGTCTATTTTGTAACGGTGGGAAGCCTAGTAGAATGCAGGCAGACATGGCACTGGAGAGGGGCTGAGAGTTCTACATCTGGATCCTCCAGCAGCAAGAAGGAACAATGAGCCTCTAAGCCTGCTTTGGGCTTCTGAAACCCCAAAGCCCACCCCCAGTGACATACTTCCTCCAACAAGGCCACACCTCCTCCAACAAGGCCACACCTCCTGATAGTGCCACTCCCTATAGCCCACCCCCAGTGACATACTTCCTCCAACAAGGCCACACCTCCTCCAACAAGGCCACACCTCCTGATAGTGCCACTCCCTATATGGGCCTATGGGGGCCATTTTTATTCAATCCACCACAATAAGCATATTATTTTTCATCTTTTTTTTCTGTCCTTTTGCTTGGCAAACTAAATGTTTTCTTTTGGGGAGAAATTTCTGTCATTGAGGAAATCTATTCTAACACTTGCCATGACGTGCTCACTCGGCACAGGCTTCTCCAAGTTCTTCAACTGCTTAACATGATCCCAAAGGAATGGACTGTTGCAGGGTTCTGAAAACAGAGACACAGGCTGTGAGTGGGAGACAACACCAGAGGCCAAACTAGAACACAAGCAGAGCCACTCTGAGACATTAGCGACAGCCTGCTTGTGTCTCTTGGAAGAGGTGAGCAGTATGCTTCACATTGTGGGAGACCCCACTGATGTCAAGATAGCCTTTTCCTTTGAGGCATGAGAACCATAGATGAGGGCAGGGCAGGAGGTCCTGTGGTGCAGTGGCATCTGGAGAGGTTGACCTGAGCCCAAGGGCAAGTCTGGCCAAACCATGTGGTATTCTGTAGGGAGGGGAGTATTTACCTGGCTTTTGTGTGGCCCAGTGGCCACAGATGGCCACAGAAGGGAGAAAGGGTCTCATAACCACAGACCTGATAGTAAATAAATGTGGTCATCGTTTCTAATTGGTTTTGCCCTCTAGGGGATATGTGGGCATGTCTGGAGACTGTTTTGGTTGGCACAGCTAAGAAGGGGGCTACAACCGACATACAGTGGGTTAGGGCCAGGGATTCTTGCCAAATATTTTAAAATGCAAAAGCCATCCCCCAATAGAAAAAAAAAATAGCAACCCCTAGATGTAAGTAATGCCAAGACTGGGAGACCTGGTGTTATTTTATATTTTAATATAAATACATTAAATTTTTTTGGTTTTATTTTGTGTGTGTGTGTGTGTGTGTGTGTGTGTGTGTGTGTGTGTGTGTATGTATGTGTGACAGTACATGTGTTGGGATCACAGAACAACTTGTTGGAGTTTGTTCTCTCCACAAACCAAGTGGGTCTCAGAGATCCAACTCAGGATGTCAGGCTTGGCAGCAAGCACCTTTACCCACTGAGCTGTCATGCTGGTCCTTGTTTTAAATGTTGAGCAGATATTAGTTCATTTAATCATCATAGCAACTGTGTTGAGGGCATCTCACGTTTCAGGGGAAGATGTCAAATGTCACACATTCAGTGGGGAGAGCAGGCCAGAGGGAAGCTGTGATGTGCAAGTGCAGTCACTCAGGGGAGGAGCTGCCAAGACAACAAAAATGGAGGAGGAATGAGTTTTCAGAGAAGGTAGGTGTTTTAACAGATGGGTATAGTTCATGATAAACTTTAGTCACTAATTAATATGTGAGCACCAACCACTAGATATGGAATGAATACCTGAAATATAGTAGTATTTTTTTAATTGAAAAAAATTTTTTTTTGGTTTTTCAAGACAGGGTTTCTGTGTGTAGTTTTGGTGCCTGTCCTGGATCTCGCTCTGTAGACCAGGCTAATTTTGAACTCACAGAGATCCGCCTGGCTCTGCCTGCTGAATGTTGGGATTAAAGGTGTGTGCCACCACCTAGCTAAAATATAGCAGTATTTTAAGAAAGGCTTTATGGACAATCTGAAGGAACTGTGGCCAGCTCGAGCGTGGTAATGGCCCTGGCAGGCCTCGCCCTTCTCTCCCATTCCCTGTCTTGCTTAAAAACTGTTGGATCACATTCCTAAAGCTAGCCACCAAGGTCTGTTCCCTTATTTGGCCACTTCCTCCTCCTGAGGCTGACTACCAAGGTCCAGCTATCAAAGTACTGAAGTCCAGCAATCAAAAGCCACCTTTGGCTCACCTTATTAAATGCTCAATTAAAATTAAACACCTCACCCTAACACAGGGTTTTCCATTTTACTTTTATAAACCACCATTTGCCTATGGGCCACGTCTGTCTCCTTTCTATCCAGAGGCGGTCCTTTGTTCCACTCTGGGACAAATACCCCTGACCCCTTTCCCTTCTTCTCTTCTCCTTCTTCCTCGTCCACCATCTCCTTTCTTTGTCCTTGGTCCCTGCCCTCTGTCTCTCTGGGGCAAATAGATCTCCTTTGTGCTGTAACATGGTCTGGGGGTTCTGAACCAATACTTTTCCTTTCACAATCTACGTATAATAAATGGCGATAACTTAAGGAATGAACTTCTATAACTTCCTAAGTCTGTACCTGTGAAAACATTGCAACAGTCAGGATAGAGAACATGTCCACCGCACTAGAAGTTTCTTCATGACTGTTTATAATCCTTCCTCCCAGCATCTGCCTCACTTGTCGTCTGACTCCTGGTCAGCTATCTTCTCTGACAAATCATTCCACCTTCAGTTCTGTTGACCCCACAGCTCCTCACTGCAGCTTCCATTCCTGTTCCCGAATGCAAATGACAAATGATGTTAAGAGGTATCTCAAGAACCTATTCGCCATCCACAGACCTTTGCTATCTGCTCAGATAGGTTGCCTGTTTTAAAAACTGACTTCCGTGTTAGCCAGGTTCTCCAGAGGGACAGAGAAGTAACTGGGGAAGAGGAGAGAGAGAGAGAGAGAGAGAGAGAGAGACAGAGAGAGAGAGAGACAGAGAGAGACAGAGAGAGACAGAGAGAGACAGAGAGAGAGACAGAGAGACACAGAGAGAGACACAGAGAGAGACACAGAGAGAGACAGAGAGAGAGACTTATTTAAGGAATTGGTGTCATACTGGGTCAGGAGCTGATGCACAGGCTGCTTCCTTCTTCTTTGGGGGACTTGCTCTTTGAGGTCTTCAGCTCACTGGATGAACCCACTCCTATTACAGAACAATCTGCTTTACTGAAAATCTAGTGATTTCAAAGTTACTCATATCTCAAAAGTACCTTCAGGACAACATATGCAGAGACTATGATGTAACAGAGTCAACATGTAAGAGGAACCATCACAAGCTGGTTTTTATTGACTTCATTCTTTTTTTTTTTTTTTCCAACATTGTGTGTGTTGGGGACAGGGGAGCACAGTATGTGCCCTGGCGCTTGTGAGGGTCAGAGGACAACTTGCAGAAGCTGATTCTCTTGTCACCCTGTCTCTCTTGTTTCTGCCCAGCAGAGTAGCCGGCCAGAAAGATTCTGCACATTTCTCCCGTTTCTGCCTCCCATCTAGGAGTCTGTGATTAATTCAGTCTTTTTACATGGTTCCGGGTACGAAGTTAAGGTTGTCAGGCTCTCGTGGCAAGCACATTTATCTGCTGAGCCATCTCACCAGCTTGGCTCCAAAGAGTAAATAGTGCCAGCCTCAGTAAACACTTACGTGATCAGTCTATAAAACATGTTTTCTGAATCACTGGGGCCTGATGAAGAAAGTTCGTGTTCCCTAGGAACTGAATATCACAGAAGCAAAACCGGAAAACAAGTGAGCCCCTGCGGTGTGCATCCTGTCTCCCTTGGACTCTTTGAAGGTCAGCTGGAGATGTGTTTTATCTGTCTGTTGTAACAAGATGCTGTAAACTGAGTAAGCTGAAACATAATTTGAGAAAAGATATTTATTTTATTTGTATTTGTATGTATGTGGGGGTGGGTGGGGGAGGCAGGTATGTGTATGTGAATGCAGTACCTATGGAAGCCAGAAGAGGGGACTGGATCCCCTGGAACTTAGGTGGTTGTTAGCCACCAGATATGAGTTCTGGGAATCAAACCCCAGTCCCCTGCAAGAGCAGTTCTCACTCTTAACCATTGAGCCATGTATTGGCTCTTATTGGTTGTCAAGTTGACTACATCTGGAATGAACTACAATCCAGAAATGGAGGGCACACCTGTGAGAGATTTTTTTTTTTGCTTGGTTTGAAGTGGATGAATCCATTTCTAGTCCTGACCTTTGAGGTAGGAAGACATACATATGCCTTTGATCTCGATCTTGAGATGGAAAGACACACCTTTATTCTGGACCACACCTTCTGCTGGAAGTCTATATAAGGACATGGAAGAAGGAAGCTTTGCTCTTTGCCTGATTGCCCTCACCTTGCTACATCCATTCCATCACTGCCATTAGAGCCTACTTCTTTGGGGTTCCAGCATATACAGAAGACCAACTGAGACACCCAGCCTTGTGGACTGAGAAACTACTGGATCCTTGGACTTTGTGTTCACAGCTAGCCATTGTTAGATCAGCTGGGCTGTAGTCTGTAAATCATTGCAATAAATTCCATATATATATATATATTCAAATGCCACACACTCCGAGTATTTGATTAATCATCTCAAACCGCCACCCCACCACCCCAAATCACAGTTGTCACATCATTATTCTGTCTTAGGCTTTTCAAATACATTTTTTGTTCTTTCTTTTTTATTTTATTTTTGTGGTGCTGTAGATTGAACCCTGGTTCTTATGCATGCCAGGCAAGGCAAGCATGTCACCACTGAAGTAGTTGTATAGCTTGGATACTACTTTTTTAGGTAGTAATGTAGCCTTGTCTCTTTCATAGAAATCAGTTTAATATATCTCTATCTATCTATCTATCTATCTATCTATCTATCTATCTATCTATCTATCTCTATATCTATATATAAACACATATAGATAGATAACTAGATGGAAGGATGGGCAGACAGACAGACAGACAGACAGACAGACAGACAGACAGACAGATAGATAGATAGATAGATAGATAGATAGACAGGGAAATTCATTCTATAAGTTCTGTTCTAGAGAACCCTGGCTAATATAAGCCATCTCTTCAGCCCTGTAAACACAAGAGTGTTGCTTTCGTTTGTGGAATTTGGGAAGTCAAAAACCAGGGATAACTCCACTTTTTGGCCCTAGCAAACCAGATTGGCCTCAAACTTCACAGTGTGTCCCAAGCTGGATTGTAGGTGATTCCCTGACTCCTGACTTCTAGCTTTAGTTCTTAAACGCCATCATTTGGACACTTCAGGATACCAAGAGAACAATTAGTCAAGACCTTAGTAGGCTTTGATTCCCAGTAATCATTAATGTGTAGTGATGTTCAGCTTCTAACCCCATAGCTTCTTCCAGCAGGGCAAATTACAAGGGACAACTCCTTCCCTGTGCTGACATGACCTCACTCTCGAGTGCACTGGCTGAGAAGCCAGGCCATTCCATACCTTCCCATTTGCCCCTGAGGCAGGATGCTATTGGCCCTCCATAAACTCCAGGGTTGTATTTTGTGGTCTTATCAAGCAAAGGTAGGGCTTTTCACTTTTTATTGTCTAGGGACTTCTTCTTCTTCTTCTTCTTCTTCTTCTTCTTCTTCTTCTTCTTCTTTTGTTTGTTTTTGATTTTTGAGACAGGGTTTCTCTGTGTAGCCTTGAGTGTCCTGGAACTCTCCATAGATGAGGCTGGCCTGGAACTCATAGAGATCTGACTGCCTCTGCCTCTCAAGTGCTGGTGCTGGGATTAAAGACGTGTGCCACCACTGCCTGGCTTGTCTAGAGATTTCTAAAGAGTACTTGGAGACAGGTTTTAATTTGTTAAGGGACTGTCACAAAACAGTGTAGACTGCATGGCCTGTGTATTGCTTACATTTCTTAAAAAAATTTAGCTTTATTTATACTTTGTGTTTATGAATGTTTTGCCTGCTTGTATGTACACCACGATGTGTGCCTGGTGTCCACAGAGGTCAGAAAAGCATGTCAGATCTCATAGAACTGGTGTCACTGAAGATTATAAGCCACCATGTGGGAGCTGGGAATCAAACCTGGCTCCTCTGGGAGAGCAGCCAGTGCTCTTTCTTACCTACCAAGCCATCTCTCCAGCCTCTATTGCTTACATTTCTGGAGGCTGAGAAATTCCAAATCAAGGTGCTGACTGATTTGGTGCCTCAAGAGTTCTCACTTTCTGGGTGGCAGTTGAGCCTTTTTGCTGTGTTTCCAGGTGGTGGAAGGGTAGGTGCACCACTGCCCACATAGCTCTTAAAAGCACTAATCCTAGACTCTAGAGCGCCACCTAATGATAGACATCTGTCAGAGCTATTAAAGACTTCCTCTTCCCATGGCCCATGATGTCATCCTGTTACAGTGGCCTTGCTTGTTCTGATTCTGAGAAGGGTCTTTCTTTCTTTGTTTTGTTTGTTTCTCCTCAAATCTATTTTCAAATAACTACAGTACAACCTTCAAAAGTTTTTTAAAATTAACTTTCAATTTATGCAATAATTATACATATTTATAGGGTATACTATGATATTTTGGCACATGTATATAATATATGATTAAGTCAGGGCAATTAGTATAACCATCACCTCAAACACTGATGAGTTCTCTGTGTTGGGAAGATTTCAAATAATCTCTGAGCTGTTTTAAAATATACAAAAAAAAAAGATTTTTCCCTATATACAAACTTCTGCACTATACTTATTTTTCCTCTCTAACCATCACACTAACCATCTCCGTTAGTCAGCTTTCTGCACTAGGAGGCAATTACCTCATTAAATGACTGAAGGAGTCGGTTTTTCCTGACTCATAGCTTTAGAGGTGACCGTCTAAGGTAAAAGAGTAGAACCTTTGTCTGGAACTGTGGCAAGGCAGCATATAGTAAAGCTAGGAAGGCAGGGCAGAGCAAAGCTGCCCAGCTTATCGCCAGGAAGCAAAGAAAGAGAGGAAGAAGCAGACATGGGGTCTCACACCTCCTTAGGCTATGCCTCTGATGACCCAAACACTCCCCCCCCCTCCACAAGCTGTAGCTTGAAAGGCTCTACTGCCCTTCAATAATGGCATCTGGGACCAAGTCTTAAACACACTGGCTTGGTGGGACTATTCAACACCCGAACTGCAGTGCCGTCTAGGGCGAGATGTAGACCAGGCAGTTGGACACCCACCTTTGGATTTCAGGAAAAAGGTGGGAGTGGGAGATGTTAACTTTTGCAGTCCTTCATGTATGGCTTTTGAACTTGAGATGGGATGTGGTCGCCAAGGGAATGACTGTGGGTAGAGAAGACTCAAGGGCTGCAGCACAGGGCCATTCTGACATTTAGATGTCAGTGACAGGGAGAGGGAGAGAAAGGAAGTCAAAAAGCTGGGGACAAGGGACCCTATAAAGCAGGAAGAAACCAGATCGGTGTGACACTTTGAATTGAATGGTGCTGCCACCTATTATCACAAGCACTTGTTACAACTCTCATTGGTTAAGCTAGTTGGTAGTGACTGGTGACTGACAGGAGGGTTTTTTTTTTTTTTTTTTTGATGAAGGAGTGTGAGCAGAAGCCCCATTGGAATGGTTTTGAGAGAGAACGCAAGGGCTAAATAGGAGCACAAGATACAGACATTGAAACAAAAACACCTGTTGCCCTGTCCAGGATATGAGATACAGAGTAACCAGGAAGGCAAGTAGCCAGCCCTCCTGGAGCTTCTGCTCAGACAGGGACCTAATGATCCATTTGATACTGCCAATCATAGAAAAGAATGTGCAGTCTGGGGCAGCACTGTGAAGTTAAATATTCAATGTCTTGTGTCTGCTCATAGAGTTTTTAATTCTTTCGATTTGGTGGTGCTCAGGAGCCAACATTTGAACAGTGTCCTATGGGACTCTGCTGCAGGTACTCTCAACACATCCCTTGAGACATCCTCAGCTCCAAGGCATTTGAAAGGTTTAAAGTCCCAGATTGGTGTAATTGGATAGGTTAGTAGAGGGTAGGGCGGCCAGGGAACTTATGCCTCATTGACAGAGCCTGTCATACATTGCATGCATCTTGGATATTTGGGAAGTCAAACAGGATTTGGGAATTGCTGCAAGTGGAGAGAGTGGATGAGACAGAAGAAGGGATTAAAGATGCCTTCCAGGATTCAGAGTTGAGTGATCAGATAGGTGGTCACATAATTTCAAGAGATAAAACAAAAAGAAAATCAACAGTGAAAAAGAAAATAACAACAACAAATCGAAAACACCAGAGGAAGAGCTATGGAGCCGAGAGGTAGAAGGAGCCGTCAGTCAGTCATTTTGGAGTCAGAGACCGGCAAGTGGAGACATTTAGTAGGTAATGAGATACGTCAGTTTAAAGCTCAGGAGAGAGATCTGGGTTTGTGGTGTAAATCTGAGAGGAAGCAGCTAGGGAATGGTCACCAATCATGTGTTCTGGAGATTGGCTGTTCTTAGTAACTTACTGTTGAGATGTTGAGAAATGTCCTTTGGGGTGAGGAAGCTGGTGTAGTTGTGAAAGTCACCAGAACTGTGTTTGCAACTGCACATCTCTAACATCTGTTGTCCCACAGTGGCGTCTGAACTTTTTAGGAGAATGTGTGCAGTGGCCTTGGTGGACCAGCTTGACTCCATTTTAAGGGTGGAAGTCATTTTGTTACAAAGTCAGAATAAGTTTATTTCTGTTTGCTGCAAAACTCAAGCTTGACTGTGTTTTAACCTGTTTCTGGAATTTGACATGCTTCCCACCCTATGGAGTTTGACCTCAAATGTACCCTATAAGGTAAGATGTTCTGCTAAATAATTCTGGTATGTTTTGCTTAGCTCCCACATAACCAAAACCCCCTGGAAAATCCCTAGCCTTGCAGGTTTTATGGGGCTCTATAGGCCCCACTTTTTCCTATGTTCAATGCTATTTTCTCAATATCTGCTTTAGGGAGATAGCCCTGTCTGACAGAAAAAAAAGCTTGCATAATTTGACCGAAGAATTTGGGTAACGGTCTTTACTCTCATTAGGGGGAAATTAACATCCTTTGCACTATATGCTCCAAAACCTTGGTAGAAAAGAGTAGCAGAGTGGTGGGCTGCATCCTGCTTACCAGATCTATTTCTTAGGGTTTTTGTCCATGTTTCTTTGAGAAATGCTTCAAAATGATGAATGGGAGACCCTAGCTTCTTTGCTTAAGTGATTCCCTCTCACCCACATCTTGAGATACACCATTTTAAAAGTCATTCAGTTACATGATGTCTTAGGGTTTCTATTGCTCTAAAAAGACACCATGACCATGGCAACTCTTACAAAGAAAACATTTAATTGTGGTGGCAAGCTTACAGTTCAGAGCTTCAGTCCATTATCATCGTGGTGGGAAGCATGGCAGCATGCAGGCAGACATGGTGCTGGAGAAGGAGCTACTGCATCTTGATATGCAGGCAACAGGAAGTAGAATGACTCACTGGACCAGGCTTGAGCATATGTGAGACCTCAAAGCCTCTCCTCACACTGACACACTTCCCCCAACAAGACTTCACCTATTCCAGTAAGGCCACATCTCCTAATAATGCCACTCCCTTTTTCTTTCAAACCATCACATTCCACTCCCTGGCTCCCAAAGGCTTGTAGCCATATCATAATGCAAAGATGCATTCAGCCCAACTTCAAAAGTGCCCATAGTCTATAATAGTCTCAAACTTATTTAAAAGTTGAACGTTCAAAGTCTCTTCTGAGATTCATGCAATCTCTTAACTGTGATCTTCTGCAAAATCAGAATCAAAAAGCAGATCACATACTTCCAACATATAATGGCACAGGGTATACATTACCATTCCAGAACATAGGAAAGGGAGCATAGTGAGGAAATACTGGACCAAAGCAAGACCAAAACCAGCTAGGCAAACTCCAAACTCTGCATCTCCGTGTCTGTTGTCAAAACGATCTTCAGAGCTCCAACTTGACTGCAACATACTTGTTTCTCTTGGGCTCATCCCACTCCCTGTTAGCAGCTCTCCTTGTCAGATCCCACGACTCAGCATCTCTAACATCTTGGGTTCTCCAAGGCAATCCAGGCTTCAACTTCACAGCTTCACTAAATGGCCTCTCTAGGCCTCCATTCAGGGACACTCCTGACACATGCCTGGCCTCAGTGGCTTTCTTTAATCCATAATCTGTTTATTCTAACCTTAACTCTAAAACTAGAACCACATGGTCAAACTGCCAAGTTCTGCTGCTGGTTGGGGCTGGAACATGACCTCCTTGTTCAATTACATCTTCACTAGCTTTCTGTTTTTGAATGTTACCTTTACTGCCTAAGCTTGGCTGTCCTGAAACTTGTTTTGTAGATCAGGCTGGCCTCAAACTCAGAGATCCACTCGCCTCTGCCTTCCCAGTGCTGGGATCAAAGGCGTGCACCACCACATCCAACTCTAAGCTTTTCTTTAGTTCCTTTTCACAAGTTGGAAACTTAGCTGGTGGGCTCTTACCCTGAGGTCACCGCTCACTTTTTTCAATTTCTCACTCTGTTTGTCTCCTTAAACACAGGACTCTTAGCACTATTCCACTTCCTGGTGCCCCTTTTCTCGATCTGTACATTTTCTATTTTCATTTGCTCAGCTTGCTCCTTTTTATTATAAACCTTCATCAGAGTTAACACTAATAGCCTCACGGCAGAGTCTATACTATGCTGTTTTGAGATTTCCTTTACTAATGGAATTAACCCAAAACTCTTCACTTTAGCCTCAGGTAGACTCATTGGACAAGGGCAGAAGGCAGCCACATTCTTCACCAAAATATCACAAGAATGGTCTCTAGGCAACATACTCAAATTCTTCTCTGGTGAAACTTCTTGAGCAAGTCCCCCATAGATCAAATAACTCTTAGCACCACTGACTTCCATGCTCCTCCTTGTATGGCCCATTAAGTAGTTCTTAAAGCATTCAACTGTTTTTCTAACCCACAGTCGAAAGGTCCATATTCCTTCAAACAAAAACATGGTCAGGCCTATCACAGCAATACTCCAGTTCCTGGTACCAACTTCTGTCTTAGTTAGGGTTTCTATTGCTGTGAAGAGACCCCATGACCACAGCAACTCTTTGTCTGTCTGTTTGGTTGGTTTTTGAGACAGAAATCCACCTGTCTTTGCTTCCCAAGTGTCCGTGGCCTGCCGAGTGTGGTGTTGAATTTAAGAATGGAGTGGTGGCAGTTGTTTTTGGAAAGGAGTTGACACATAAGTACCCTTCAGGAATTAGCTTTATTAGGAGAAAGGACATCGAGTCATAAGAGCATTAGAGAAGAGCAATGAAATTATCTTAAAGTGAGGCTCCCCTTTAAAACCCTGACAGGAGCTTCATTAAGAGGGATAGCTAAAAGTAAGAGGGAACCTTCATGAACAGGATGGAGCATGGGGTTGGGAGTGGGGAGCAAGCCTTTAGGGAAATTCTGTAAAGGAAATTACCTGGATTTTTTTAGTTTTCAGGAGTGGGAACAAGTTTTACACTGTGTAATTTAGTTTGAGATAACACATATGGCAAAAGAGCATGGAGGAGCCAGGCACCAGGTAGGACCATAAATCAGGAACAGCAGCAAGAGCCACCACAGCCTTTTAACTCTCTGCATGGGGGTGGGGGGTGGGGTGGGGGGGTGGGGGGGGTGAAGATGGCTTTTCTAAAGAGAGAAGCAGAGTGAAACAGTCCCACAACTGTAAGCTAAGTGGGACCTCTGATGATGCCAGGCAAGAGGTGAGCCCAGGCATCATTTTGATTTTAAGTTGGTTTTGGGATGTAGCCAAGGACAGACTAGAGCTTGTGATCACCCTGTGTCTGGCTCCCTCATGCTGTGATTATAGGTAAAAATGACCAGATAGAGTATTTGTGGTGCTAGGAACTGAGCCCAGAACTTTGCATGTATGAGCCAAGCACTCTCCCACTGGACCACATCCCCAGCTCATATAACTATTATCTGAGTCCAGGCAGTAATACCCATTCTGTGGTGCTATACTGTGTATCAAATAAAGCTTGCCTGAGGATCAGAGGACAGAGCCAAACACTAGATTAAACACAGAGGCCAGGCAGTGATGGCACACATCTTTAATCCTAGCACTCGGGAGACAGAGATCTGTCTGGATCTACGTGAGTACAAAGCCACCCTGGATTATATGAGATTATTTCTAGGAGAGAAACAGAGCCAGGCAGTGGTGGCACACACTTCTAATCCCAGTACTTGGGGGTCACACGCCTTTAATCCCAGCACTTGAGATCTCATGCCTTTGTTACCAGTATTGGGGAAACACACATGCCATTAATCTCAGCACTAGGAAGGAAGTGAAATGGCTGGGTGAAGAAAGGCATGTAAGGCATGAGGAGACAGGAACTAGAGCCCTTTTGGCTGAGGACTCAGAGACATGCAGTCAGAGGATTTGTGGAGGAGTTGGCGAGGTGAGAAGTGGCTTGTTCCTTTGTCTCTCTGACCTTTCAGCATTTACCCCAATATCTGGCTCTGGGTTTTTATTATAAGATCATTTAGGATTTGAGCAACACCATTCTGATTTAGGCTCACTGGTTTACATTAGCATTTGTTATCTGCAGCTGATAGAATCCTCATCAACATAGTGATCCAGTGGCTTAAGTATTTGATTTATTGTGGTTGAAGACCTTTATTAGATTCCCTTAATGGGTCTGAAATTCACTCTTTAGCCTCTGTACTTGCTATGAACAAAAAAATATTGCCAATTGTAATTTTTAAAATTTAAGTTACTTATGAGCAGTATCTACTGTAAAGAAAACTAATTATGTTTATTACAACAAAGGGAAAGAATAAGCAAGATTTGTGGGGTTCTACTGGGAAATCTCTTTCTGGCAATGACGGCTGCTCCCTGTTTTAATGTTTCAATTAGAAAATAGAGAGGGACCTGTCTCAAACAAGATTAGTAACTAGAATTATGATTAGATTCACCAAGACCAATTTATTTCTGTCACTGGGGATGAATAGGAGGAAAAGGAATCAGATCCCCTATGCTGTTTGTGTCCTCAGAATTTGGGTTCCATGGCTCAGTGCCGGTGAGCTCCAGGCTTGGTACAGGGGTGGGGTGTGGCAGGAATGGAAAGTGAAGAGAGGGCGTTGAGATTAAAGTATGAGGGCCGGGGAGATGGCTGCATGGGGAAAACACTTCCTGGGCAAACACTGAGGACCAGAGCACAGATGCTCAGAACTAAGAGCATCCCAGGGCTGGCCATACATGACTGCAACCTCAGCACCGGAGAAAGACAAGCAGATTTCTCTGACTTGCTAGCCAGCAGTGTGGCTGGGGAGAGACTGAGAACAATAACACGGAGAGAGATTGAAGAAGATACAATGTAGCGCGAATTCTAATTGGTCTTAATAAAAACCCAGAGTCCAATATTGGGGTAAATGCTGAAGGATCAGAGAAGTAAAGGAGCCAAAGTCACCTCTTACCTCCACGACTTCTCAGACCGGAAAAAAGGGGGCCCGAGCTCCTGTGTCCGCCTGCCTTATATCCCTCTCTCCCCCCAGCCATATCACTTCCTGTCTGTCTATACAGACCTCTAGCAACCTCTATGGTTAACGAATGGCCAGCCCCACCCTCTGGTCTTCAGGCAAGCTTTATTTGTTAGAGCACAAACAAAATATCACCACAACACTCAACATTGACTTCTGGGCATCATGAATGCCTATGTACACACACACACACACACACACACACACACACACACGAGGCATACATGTACCCACACACCCATGCACACAGGGATCTGCATAGGAGAAAAGACATGTAACAGGAAGACTGGAATACTCCCTCTCTTGCCACTACCACCAAGGGCAACCTGTAAAAGGATGACATGCTCCAGCAAAGTCCTTGATGCATACATGTGAACAAGGCAGGCACTATGTAAATGGCCTACAAAGCATCCTAACTCTTTGGCCCAAGACCACTGATTGTCAACCTAGCTTTCTGGCCCACGTCCGATCTCAAAAGTGCTTTCTTCCTTTAAAAAACTGCCTCTATTTCTGCCGTTATCCATGATCCTGGTCCACGCCTTTGTTTCAGGCTACAAGAACCCCAAAGACCCAATGGATGCTCTCCAGACTCCAAACCACATGCACAATAGGGAGAAGATCTCACACTCGCGACAGAAGGCCGAACACACCAATGGTTTGCTCTGGTATTGCTCTAGTGTTTCCTGGAAGGAGAGATAGTAGAGGCCTCTGATGAGTCTCTGTCTATTGGTATTCTAAAACTTCCACTATTTTGTTTAAAAGGCTTGGAAGAAAACCTGGCACAGAATGAAAAAACTTACTTCAGAGTGGGGGTTTTAAAGCATACGATAATGGGCTGTTGAGATGGTTCCGTGAGTAAAGGTACTCGCCGCCAAGCCTGATGAACTGAATTCCAACCTGGAACCTGGAACCTGGAACCTGGAAGGAGGGACCTGATGCCCTCAAATTGTCCTCTGACCTTCACATGTGTGCTCACCCCACCGCACCCCCAAATAAATAGATGTGAAATAATGTAAAGATATGGAGATGTAAGACAATTCCATTTACAGTATTGTTGCAGTGACCACTAGCTTCTAGGGAGTAAGGCCGCAATGGTAGAGCTTCCAGAAGGGCATGTGAGGAGGATTTATATTTTTAATATGTTTTGGTGACAGGGGACGTGAATATTTTATAATAATGAAACACAAATCTAAAAGATGAATAACACCGACAACATAGAAAGATCACAGTTAATGACTTTCAGAGAACTGAACTTAAAATTTAAAATGAAAATAGGAGAAATGTACTTTTAACAGCTCTGGGAGGCAGTAAATCCACCCCGCAGAGTAGAAATCTCCCTCGAGGTAGGTAAGTGAAAGTTCCCTTCACAGAGTCATTGCTGGTGTTTAATTCAGTCTGTTTGCAAATCTCAGAAATCTGTGTCCTTTCCAAAGAATAATTGCTGGGAGCTAAGGACTTTATCTCAATATTGCATTTTTATTCACTTTTCACTTTACGGCTACCCTCCCCAACCAATAAACCAACCATCCAAACACACACACACACACACACACACACACACACACACACACACACACACA
>CABHPR010126246.1:1115-19165 GCA_902168415.1 Peromyscus melanophrys | reverse complement strand
CCCTCATTCCCATCTCCTCCAGGGCAAAGACTCCCCTGGGGATTCAGCTCAACCTGGTAGATTCAGTCCAGGCTGGTCCAGTCCTCTCCTCCCAGCCAAGTGTACTTGTATAAGCCCCAGGTTCCAAACAGCCAGCTCATGCACTAAGGACAGATCCTGGTCCCACTGCCTGGGTGCCTCCCAAACAGTTCAAGCTAATCAACTGTCTCACTTCTCCAGAGGGCCTGATCCAGTTGGGGGCTCCTCAGCTACTGGTTCATAGTTCATGTGTTTACATTCGTTTGGCTATTTGTCCCGTGCTTTTTCCAATCTTGGTCTCAACAATTCTCGCTTATACAATCCTTCCTCTTTCTCGCCAATTGGACTCCTGGAGCTCCACCTGGGGCCTGGCCGTGGATCTCTGTATCCGCTTCCTTCAGTCATTGGATGAGATTTCTAGCATGACAGTTAGGGTGTTTGGCCATCCTATCACCAGAGTAGGTCAGTTCAGGCTTTCTCTTGACCATTGCCAGTAATTCTACCAGATCTTCAAAGAAGAGTTAATACCAATACTCTTTAAATTGTTCCATACAATAGAAACAGAAGGAACATTACCAAACTCCTTCTATGAGGCTACAATTACCCTGATTCCTAAACCAAACAAAGATGCAACAAAGAAAGAGAACTACAGACCGATCTTCCTCATGAACATTGATGCAAAAATATTCAATAAAATACTGGCAAACAGACTCCAAGAACACAACAAAACAATTATTCACCATGATCAAGTAGGCTTCATCCCAGGGATGTGGTCCATAATCTTTAATAAACATGGTTCTAAATATTTACCTATTAGCTTAAGACTCAAACTGCTTCATGAAGTAGGTGATTTTATTCCGATTTCATGTAAAAAATCTGAGCTTTTTATTACACACATAACAATGGAAGAACCAAGATGGTACCTAATCTGCCTGGCTCCAGACATTTAACTCTGACTCATTTATTGACCATAGAGAGTAGGGCTTGTGCCAAGTCAGGAAGGAGGTGCAAAAAGCGTGATGTAGAAACAGGAATCTCAAGAACTGGAAGTAGGGGACCTCTGGAAGTGGAGACACTGGTACATAAAAACTTGGCAAGTCATAATACCAACACAAACTAATAGCTCTGCTTTTAAGAGAGCAAAAATGAAACGTATTAAGAACCACTAATTTTCCAGTCATCATTGGAATTTAAAAAACTTTCCTTCAGGGGATGACTTTTGTCAAAATAACCCCATTCTACACTAACATAGCATTGAGAGATATCAATACATAACATCTATTTATTCAACACGTCCTTTAATGAATTTCATGTATATAAAATATTTTAATGAAAATAAATACCAAGCTTTATCTCCATCCATCATCAGGAAGCAGTTCTGCTTACTTGCATGTGCAAACATATTGGATTTGAGGTCCTATTCTGTCTTCAACTGAACAGGAAATGAGTGGTCAGCCAAGTTAATTTCAGTCATTTATCAAAATCAAGTAGCTTTCCATCATCTGCATTTGTATTATTGTAATGATTTTCTGTATGGATGGAAAGTGAAAGCTGTTCATAAATCAGGCTATGTGTATTGAGATAACTTTGTACATGAGCCAGGATATTTAAATACATTAATGGCAATATATTCATAACCACAGTTCTTTACCTTAGAGAAAAAAGAAAACCTCTTAATTAAATATAAAAATAATTTATTAATTTATACTGATACTTATTATTACTCACTGATCCATTCAAAAAGTATATGTTTATATGTGTCAGGTTCTATATTCATGTTAAACTGTATTTTCACATTGTTTGTTTCCTGTAATAACTGGAAAACAGAAAAAATAAACAATATATTTTGCAACATCCATAACTATCAGAAAAATGCAAATTACAATTACTTAAACTTTTATCTTACCCAAGGCAGAGTGGCAAAACCAACAATAAGTGACAAATACTGGCATGAATGTGGGTGTGGGCAAAGGAGAACAGTTACTCACGGCTGTGGGGAGTGAAAACTAGTGCAGGCACTGTAGACATTGGCATAGAAGTTCCTCCCAAAGCCTGACATAGATCTACAACATGATCTACTTGAAATATCCCCAAAGGACTCCACGTCTTTCTGTAGAGATACCTACTCAATCTGAACCTCTATTCACAATATCCAGAAAATGGAAACAGCCTAGATGTTCAACAACTGATGAATAGATAATGAAAATGTACCATATTTACACAATTGAAAGTTACTCTGCTATTAAAAAATAAAATAATGAAATTCATAAGTAGAAGGATGGAATTGGAAACAATCATTCTGAGTGAGGTAACTCAGACAACAAAAGAGAAGTCACATATATTCTCTCATTTGTGGATTTTAGCTTTGACTCTTCAGACGTGTGTGTTTCATTTGGAATACCCACAGAGGCCAGGAAATTTTGAAGGGAATACAGAGAAGGGCTGTCAATAGAGAAGAGGTAGAAATCACAGGAACAGGAAGTCTTCAACTGTAGAAGAAGGAGGGTATGGAAGAGGAGGAAATATGGCAGTAGTGAAAGTATTAGAATGACTTGATTCCTTCATAATCTCTTTTTTTAACTTTTAAAGTGGCATTTATTTACTCTGTATATGTATACTTGTATGTGCGTGCAACATAACACACATGTGAAGGTCAGAGGACAACACCAGGAAGTGCTCCCACAATGTAGGTCCAAGAGATCAAACTCTGGTCTTTCAGGTCTTCAAGGGCCTGTACTAACTGAGCCACCTAAAAGTCCAGCTTCATGATTTCTGTGATCATCCAATATCAAAGATATTCTGGGAAATTTGATCTCTTTTTAAAATATACACAAAAATAAGTTAATTGAATAAGACAATATGAGACAATGTTTTTATCAACATGAATGGCAGTGTTTTGCATAGATTGATTGTCACAGAATAATTAATATTTTTTGGTATTATTAAAGTAGGACAATTGCATTATTAAATAGAATTTATTAATATCTGGTGATGTTTTAATGTGCTTTGAATTAGTTGTTCATAAACATATATCTATATAAATGCTTCAGTTACCTGAATTATCTGAATTTCTTTGTTTTCAGTTTGGTTTTGTTTTTAACTTTTTAACCTAGTAATTTCTGTGCCATATCTAAAACATTATTTAATCCATTTCTTTGTTTTCCTTGTTTCTGAATATCTACTTTCACTCTTTCTTTTAAAATCAGACTTCATTTTATCATGCTTAACTGTCATATTCTAAGTGTCTCTCTGACTTAATTACATGCTATCTGCTGAGTGTTGGAGTGCAAGGTCTGCACATTCTTTCTATATCCTCACTTATTAACTATTCATATGTGAAAGAAATGCCTTAAATGATATCCATGACAGGTTTTCCTAATTATATGTTCAAATCCCTTGAATAGTCTAAAATTTAATCACATGTATCCAGAAACACTTAAGATACACATATCACATACAGGTAATAAAATTTAGACAACAAATTATATTAAGAAAATCACAAACAACTGTATACTTGTGTTATAATTTTCACTCAGCAATGAAGGGAATTTCATATCAAAGAACTATTTATAAAGTAACTAAATCTATAGATGGATTGTAAGATAGATAGATAGATAGATAGATAGATAGATAGATGATAGATAGATGAGAGAGAGATAAGAGAGGTATAGATGAGAGAGATAGAGAGAAAGACAGACATAGATATAGACAGGTATAGACATATAATTTGCCCCTTTGGTTTTAACAGTTGAAAAGGGTATAAATTAATAGGATGATATAAGTTGCTAGGATGACAAAAACAGAGAAGAGTGATAACTTTAAAAGGCTTTGGATACTTAAAAATCAAATTTATATAAAATGGATATCAAGAGAAAGGTGTTGGGATTGGATGTGTTTATACAGTGAGCTATCTCACAAGCACTTTTAATCAGATATATGGTTCAAGCACATTTTCTCCCATTCTCTAGATTCTCTCACCACTCTGTTGTTTCCTTTGGCATGGAGAAACTCCATTTAATTTGATACAATCCCATAACTCATCCCTTTTTTCACATTTTTCAGCCAATACCGTTAAGTAGATGCCTAAGATATGAATTTCAAATTGACAGCTGTAGTATTGATGCCTGTTCTGGGTTCCAGACATCTGAATCTTGCCTTCAGTTTGTCATGGCCACAAACACCACATATCCAGGAAATCATGCTTGACCACTAATGCTATTATATTTTTACTGTTTGGAGTGTCAAAAGCCATTTCGCATTTATGAGGGAAAACAACGTGCTTTTAGCTTATCCCCAGTACTCTGCTACTCTCCCTACCGTCATTTTCATGGTGGCTCTTACACTGAACACAATGAGGAGTCAGGAAAACACCATGGTTGTTCCTGCAATTATAGCCTCACACTTTTTCTTTCTTGTCCCTTTATTTTCACAGCTCCAGTTCTACTTTACAACATTCTCTTTTTCCTGGACAATCACAGTAACCTTCTCACATGTAGCAGCCACATATGCATCTCTCTAGATATTCAACTGTCCATACCAAAGTTAAAACAGTTTGTACATTACAAATGTATATGTATACACAGATAAATGCAGTTCTGTAATCATGATCACACACCATATATATGCATAATCTTGTCTTTTAAAAATAAAACTCTTTTCCATAGTCTTTTAAAAACTATACATTTTCCATAGGATAGTTTCCAAAATCCTTTCTCTGTCACCATTCAGCACAGTTAGAACTCTGTGCCTTTACTGATGTGGCTTTTCTTCAACGAGGATCCTTTGACCAATGGATTTAAAAGAACAAATAAAAGATCATGCTTTATTTCACATCTCAGGTTTCAGTTTTTCACAAGTGTTATATGCTGCTGTGACATATTTTCACACTCCTTTTGTTTTTTTATCACAGAGACTAATTTGTCAGTTTCTATGTTTATTTGTTGTTCCTTCAATTTTGTGATCATCTTTAAAATAATTGTAATAAACCTGAATTGATTTCAGTATCTCCCACAATGTCTACCTCTCCACCAGACAGCACAGGTCAGCAACATACAGACACCTGTAGTTGAAGTTTTTCCAGTCCTGCCCAGCATCACAGACCCCACAACTACTTATAAAATAATCACTCAGAGGCTTATATTAATTAAACTGCTCAGCCATTAGCTCAGGCCTACCACTAACTAGCTCTTACATTTAAACTCAGCCCATTTTTGTTAATCTATATGTTGGCACGTGTTCCGTGCCTTTATCTGTTGTCTTTACATGCTGTTTCCTGGATGGCAGGCTGGTGTCTCCCTACTCAGCCTTTCTGTTCCCAGAATTCTCTTCTCTTCTTGTCCTGCCTATACTTCCTGCTTGGCTACTGGCCAATCAACATTTTATTTATAGAAAGTGATATCCATAGCACTTCCCCTTTTTTTAAAAGGAAGGTTTTAACTTTAACTTAGTAAAATTACATATAACAGAACAATTATCAAGCAAGAATTACAGTTACAATATCTAATCTATTTATAATATCTAGTGTATTTGTATTTGGCAAAATTAAAGAAGATATTTTATCTATCCTATATTTGTGAGTCTAAGGTTTTGTATCTAACTTATCTTTTATCACGACTAAGGAAATTATAACTATTTAGTCTTCAACTACATCAAAGACCTCAGAAGGATATAATATTACCTGAGAAATAGGAGAAGGACACAAGCAACTTTCAGGAGTCTTGCGAGAGTAGACAGAGACAGCTGGCAGCCTGGACAGTCCAAAGTTCCTCTGTAAAGTTGGTGCATCTGTCTTTAACCCACAGGTCTAGAGTCTCTCAATCACTTCTCTCTGTGTCCTGTAGAATGTCTGGCAGTTTCCTCTGCGAAGCAGGAACCTGAAGGACCATTTTTGGCTATTTTTGCCAAGAAGAAGATAAACTCCATACAGAGTGTCTTGGATGCCCATCCTCCTCTCTGAAGTAAATCGGTGCTGCCAGGAGCAGACATGTCTCACTGTCCAGAAAGCCAAAGTTTTTAAAACATTTTAAATGCCATATTCTGTGTCTTTGAAGTGTTTGAAGATTACCTATCTATCTGAAATATATCTATGTATACCTAGAAAACTTAACATGACTATAAGTTTGACTATCATAGAAGACTAATTGTTAATCTGTATTTTTTAATTATCCACTACAATCTAAATGAGTTACATAAACATAATACCTCAAACAAGAGTAGAAATATATATATATATATGTATGCATGTATGTACAGTATAACAAAATTAAGTTTAAACTTGTATCAATAAACTAAAATCCATAGCAATGTAAAACATTTCTAAGAAGTTGTTATTCTTTAAAAGTAGGTTCATTAATCTACACTTTTATCCTATCATATCTATATCAAGCACCTGAGACCTCATACAGATGTTCATATTCTCCTCCGTATCCTAAGTACACAGCTACCAGCCTGCTTAATTTGGGGAAATACTAACTTCATGACTTAATCAACATTGTATGCACAAGTGCTTCATGTATCATGATTCTCTGTAGCCACCTACTGTCATTTTTTTCAGGAATTAAGTGGGACAAAATGTAAATTTTGCAAATTCATTTCTTACTTTATAGTTTACTTTAGATGAGTAAAACTGACATTTATTGCAAGTTGACATCTATGCATCTGTACCCACGAGAAAAATGTTCAGAAACACCATGGTAGCCATTGTAGATTAATTTCTAAATGGTCTTATTAAATAAAAAACACAGAGCCAGATATAGGGGTGAAATCTGAGAGATCAGGGAAATATGGAAAGCCACAGCTAACCTCACCTCACCAGTTCCACAGCTTCCAAAGGTGAGCTATTTTCTGTCTACCCACACCTATATGCCTTGCTGTTCTGCCATCTGATTTGTTCTTTCTGTACAGCTATATCACTTCCTCTTCCTGCCCAGATCTGTCACTTCCTGTCTGTCTGTACAGACCTCCAGTCCTCCATGGTTAACTAGTGTTGGAATTTAAGGCATGTGCCACCACACCTGGTTCTGTTCCCAGTGTGGTCTTGAACTCACAGAGATCCAGACAGATCCCTGCCTTCCAAGTAATAGGATTAAAGGCATGTGCTACCATTGCCTGACTTCTATATAGTGACTGGCTTTTTCCTCTGATCTCCAGGCAATTTTTATTGAGAGACACAGTATTTTGAGGGACACAATACATCACCACAGAGAACAAAGGATTACATGTGTAAAATATACTCTTGAACCTGTTGCCTGATCTTCCCTCTGCATTAGATAAGATTAGTACATAGAAAGGCTAATAAAAAGGAAAGATACATCTAAGACAAATAGATACTTTAATTTTCTTTTACTAAATAATTTTGCTTCTGGATTCTGGAAAAATAATCCAACCTTTTTTATTTATTTATTTTTGACAGTTTCATAAATATATACAGAGTATTGTGATTATATGATGCTCACTATTGCACTCCAACATCTCATTATTTTCCCTCTGAATCTCTTCATCCTAATTAATCCTACCCTACTTTAATTCCTCTTATTTTCTTCATGACTCACTGACTTTCAGTATTGTTGCTGTGTGAATATAGGCAGGAGGTTACTTGCAAATTTTTAATAGATAAAATGCTTCTGTATTCAATAGAGCATGTTCATACATTCCTTTTGTTTCTGTTTAAGTTGAATTAGCTTAAGATATTCTATTTCTCATGGATAATATATTAACTCTATAAATTATGGCTTTTCTTATACTTAAGAAGGGTTGCAGTCTGAAATACTCATTCATTGCAATTGAAAATACCCTAAGTTGAAAATATATCTAGTGTCTACATATACTATAAACATCACAGTTTAGCAGCAAAATACCCACAGAATGCTAGCCCTTTGCTCTTATGATTCTGTGGCTGATGGGGGTAATTGTGGCTTACTGCTGCTTTCCAACAGCTAGACAGGAAGTCATACAGCATATCAGTGGCCAATGGAAAGATCAAAGTTTAAAATTTAAAGTACTGAGAGAGATAGGAGGTAGCTCAACAGCAATAAACAGCCTTCACATACATCTATCCGACTTTGACCCCTAGTGCACACACACACACACACCAAAACAGACGGACAGACAAACAGATAGACACACTCACAAACACACACAGAGACACACACATACACAGACATCACAAACACTGACAGACACACACACATAGACACTCACACGTACACACAGAAACAGACACACAGAGACAACACACAATATTTATGTCATGATTTTTTATTAACATTTATAACTTTCACTCTCTTGCAAAGCTTTCATATTAGTCTCTTTTTAATTGAGAGCACATGTATCTTATATTCATAAGACATTTCAAAGCCCAGTAGCCCTTTTTTATTTCATTATATTTCAGTGAAACAAAACTGTGATGAACAAGACTCTTCATGACCATATCTGCTCCCCAGATGAGGAATGATGTCCACAAACGCTGTAAGAGCTGAGGATTGGTAATCACCTAAACATTCTTAAACCTTAGCTCCAGTTCATTGAGCTGTATTACATTCTCAGCTGACAAAAGTGAATACAACAAACATAATTTGGTAGAAGACGATCATCTTAAAGTGCAAAAGTGCATTCATCATCAGTCTCTAAATACCTCGCGTTAGCCCTTACCTAGAACAAGAAAAACTGGCAAGAAGTTTGTCATTCTTCTCATGTCCGCTTCCAGTCACAAAAGCACCTGCATTATAAATAGATAAAGGAGTTTAGGTGGAAACAAATCAGTGACTCCTGAATCTGTTTTCTAGCTGCCATAATAAGTTGCCAAAAACTTGGCTTAAAATGGTGCCAATTTCATTATGGAGGTTGGAGGTCTGACAGGGCTCTCACCCTGATACAAGTCAGTTCACTGGGAGAGCTGCATTCCTTTAGGAAAGTCTTACATGAGGATCTGTTTTCCACTTTGTCCTCATCTATATGTAACTGGCATTCTTTGACTCATGACCCCTTTTCTCCATCCTTAAAGATGACAATATCATATTACTCTGGTCACCTCTCTCTCTGCACACAGCTGTTAAGTGGTTTTTACTTTAGTGAATATGTGTGCTATCAGACTTATGACGATAATACAGGATAATCACATCAACTAAGTCCCATTTGTCAAATAAGGTACCATACCCACAGGTTTTAGGGACTAGAACAAAATAGGGGGAGAAATAGCTTTAGAAAGAATAAAGAGTTAAGTACACTGAATATAATGGGTAATCAATAAAGACATATTGACTTTTATAATACGTTAAGTAGAGTTCAAAATATGAATCATAGAAATAACTTGGTTCAGTTACTATCTTTTGGGGGGATATGCAAGATAACCACTGACAGGTTAAAATGTGTTTCTTAACATTGATCAACTTCAATTCCAATAGGCATTAAGGGCATCTCTTAAAAATGTGTGTTACAGGGCTGGTGAGATGACTCAATGGATAAATGCTTGCTGCAGGAGCATGACAAGCTGAGTTTGGATCCCCAGCACCCTCAGAAGAGACTAGCAGAGCTGTAGAGGTCTATAACCTAGGGACAGAGGGGCAGAGACAGGTGCCTCCTTGAAGTTGTCTGGTCAGCCAGTGTAGTTGACTTGAGTATCTCCAGTCTCAGTGAGAGACTTGTCTCCAAAATTAAGGTAGTGAATGAAAGAGGCAGATCCCCAGTGTTGATCTCTGTCCTCCACAAGTGCATGCACGGGATGACATACTCATATCCAAATGAAGACATATACATATCACTCAAAATTTATAAAGAGAAAAAAAAGAACATTTCCATACTTGAGCCATTTGCTCCATCTGGGGACTTTAAATGGTACTCATGGCTGTGTTTTGACAAGCACATCTATAGCTGAAAGTTTTCCTGTGGCCCACCTGGCCCTTGGTCAGGACAAATCTCTCTCACCCGCTGGTCCCACAGCCACTTGAACCCAAATAAACACATGCAGGCTAATATCATTTTTAAACTATGGCCATGGCAGGCTTCTTGTTATCTAGTTCTTATATCTTAAATTAACCCATTTCTATAAATCTATACTTTGCCACATGGCTTGTGGCTTACCTGTACTTTTACATCTTGCTTCTCAGGGCAGCACCTGGCAGCATCTCCCCTGCTGTGACTTTCTCCCTCCTATCTGTTTGGATTTTCCACCTGCCTCCAAGCTGCCTTGCCATAGGCCAAATATCTTTATTTATCAATCAATCAGAGCAATATATTTTCACAGCATACAAAAATACGTTCCCCCATCACTTCCCCTTTTCTTTCTAAACAAAAGGAAGGTTCTAACTTTAACCTAGCAAAATTACATATATCAAGCAAGAATTACAGTTATAATATCTAATCTATTTGTATTTGACAAAATTAAAGAAGATATCCAATCTATCCTATATTTGTCTAAGGTTTCATATCTACCTTATCTCTTATCATAACCAAGGAAAACCATAATTATAACTATCTAGTCTTCAACTACATCAAAGACTTCAGAAGGATATAATATTACCTAAGTAAACAGGAAGTGCATTGTAAGCAACTTCCAAAAATCTAGAATGACAGAGACATCTGGCTGCCTGGGCAGTCACCTAAAGTTCTTCTGCAATGTTGGGGCATCCATTTTCAGCCCATAGGCCTAGAGTCTCTCAGTTACTTCTCTCTGTGTCCTTTAGAATGTGTGGGAGTTTCTTCTGTGAAGCAGGAACCTGAAGGATCATTTTGCCTTGCAAAGTTCAGTGGTCACTTCTTATGAGTCCTGCATATCCAGTCAATCCAACATTTTGTCAAGCAGTCCAGGCAAGAACAGTTTCTTGTCCAAATGGCTATTTTTGCCAAGAAGATAAATTCCATATGGAGTGTCTGTCTTTGATACCCATCTTTCTCTTTGAAGTAAATTGGTGCTGCCAGGAGCAGACATGTCTCACTGTCCAGAAAGTCTAAGTTTTTAAAGTATTTTAAATGCTATATTCTGTAGGTCGTTCAAGTGTTTGAAGATTACCTATCTAATTGAAATATATCTATGTATACCTAGAAAATTTAGCATGGCTACAGGTTTGATTATCATAGTAAGACTAATTATTAATCTGTATTTCTTAATTATCTATTACAATTTAAATGAGCTGCACAAACTTAATACCTTAAACAAGAATAGAAATATACATACAGTATAACTAAATTAACTTTAAATTTGTATCAATAAGCTAAAATCTATACCAATGTAAAACATTTCAAACAAGTTGATCTGTAAAAGTAGGTTCAACAATCCACCCTTTTATCCTAGCATATCTATATCCTATGTTTCCATATCATATCGCCTTTCTTAGTTTAGAAAGATATTGATTGTGACCAATAACAATTTGTAACCAACAATCTAATCAAAGACAAACATCCATAATCCATTTTTTTGGGAATGTGGGCATAGTTTTCTAGGCTATTTCCTGCTTATGGGGACACAAAGAAAATTTTAGGATTATGGTCAAGTCCTGAATGGAGTAGGATGTGAGGCTGTATTCTCTGAGTCAGTTGCCTTGAAGTTGATTTTGGATGTTGGATGATCTGGGCTATTATGTCGTTGGAGACCCTCCAGGGGGTCTTGACTGGTGAGACCATGTTAGCCTGGAAGCAATCCACAGGTTCTCATCTTCTGTGGAAACAAAAGCAGAACCTCTTTTCCAAAGTAATGTATCCTTAGACATATATTTTGAAATCAAGATATCTTTAAACTATACATATTGATTTAACTTAGCAGCTTTTACAATCAAATTTCTTTCTGCAGTTAAAAAGTCCCAAAAACAACACAATCCAGACTCTGTGTGATTTCCATCTTTACATGGCTTATTTTTTATATTGCTTTTACTTTCTCTTTAAAGACTTTATATTTTAAAACTTTTTATTTCTTTATATAGCTGTCTATATTCCTTTTCCTCTCTCTTCCAAGCCTACATACATTTTTACATACATTGTAAACCATTTAAAGTCTTATTCTATCTGAATCTACCTTATTGTGAATCTATTGCTTTAAATTGCAATGGTTAGTACTTAAGCAGCAGCCTTGGCTGCTGACTCTGCCCATCTCAGCTTTTCAACATGGTGGAGATAATTCACTGCCAGCTCTGGGAGCCATACTGTCTGCTGACACTGAGAGAGCATGAAGCCCAGAAACCTCTTTTTTTTCTTCTTTTTTTGTCTGTACTAGTAAAGGCTAAATCCACTATGCAGCATAATGTGTGGCTTGGAGATGACTCTGTGGAATCTGCCATGCTTCAGGTCAAGCCCACACACCACGAACCTGCCATAGAGTAGCTCAAGCCTGCAGGCTGTGGCTGGCTTGAGAGAGACAACTAGGAAACTGTTTTTAGCTCCATTTTAGAATCTTTTTTGTTTTTTAAAGCTTTCTCAGGTTTTATGTGTAAACTCTTGCTCCACGTTTTGGCGCCAAATGTAGTTAGAAGTTTTCCTGTGTCCCAGCCAGCTGGCAGTTGGGACAAATCTCACCCACTCGTGTCCCCCAAATAAAGACAAAGAGGCTTATATTAATTACAAACTGTTTGGCCATTAGCTCAGGCTTATTACTGACTAGCTCTTACACTTAAATTAACCCATAATTCTTATTTATGTTTAGCCACATGGCTCGCTATCTTTTCTCAGTTCTGCTTTCACATCTTGCTTCCTCTGCCTGGCTGGTGACTCCGGACTTAGCTTTCCTCTTCTCAGAATTCTCCTTATCTGCTTGCCCCATCTATACTTCCTGCCTGGCTACTGGCCAATCAGCATTTCATTTATCAACCAATGTACAAAAGCATTATCCCACAGCACACATCAGATGATCATGGTAGCTGTCTGTTTACTTCCATACTTTAAGAAATGCTGCAGTAGCAATTATATAGCTACCACTGACACTAAAACAACTTAATCATGCACCCTGGTATATGAACCCCTGACTCTTGAGGATATTTATAATTCAACATTGACATTTAGTGTGAGATAGCACAAAATAGAGTTTAACTAAGGACAAACAAAGTGATTGTGGCTCATGAAAATGTATTTTTCAAATCGATTACTACAATTTATTTGTCATTTCACAAAGTATGTAATTGGAATGAATTGAATATTTGATCTTTTTATTTCAAAGAGTCATTGATTGCCACTGGGCTGGGAGCTGCTGAAAGAGCAAAGAGCATCTTCAACCCTAGAAAACACATTCACTCTTTGCCTTTTTGCTTCAAGTGAGGAAGGAAATAATTCCTGTGAACTAACGAGAAAATGAACTCAATGCTGTACATAACTTACAAAGAACAGTATTACTCTGAAACTATCATATTCCATTTACTCTGATGATGATATGAACTGAAGGGTGGTCTTCAGCTCTGTTAATGTGTGACTATAAAGCTTGATCATACAGGCAAGTCTGGCTACCCTACCAGAAACACATTCATTTCTAACATGAATTGAGAACAGTTTTACATACAAGGCTCAGTTCACTGTTAATCTGCATGGCCAATAATAACAGAATGCTCAAAACTAAACTTCTTATAATTCTGTTGCATACACTCTTGTCAATGTACCACAAGATCATCATCATCTCTGTGATTTAAATTCTCCTATGATTACTATAAGATAATATATAAATTAATCTAAAGATTATTATAATTGGAAATTAAATAATTTTGCAATGTTTATTATGCCTACTGACATAAAAATACCAATATCTCTCAACTATTGCCAGCAGTCTATTGTGGGGGCATCTTTGTGGATTTCTGTGGGCCTCTCTAGGACTTTGCTTCTTCCTATTCTCATGTGGTCTTCATTTGCCATGAATATTCCTTGTGTTCCCTCTCTGTTCTTGATCCAGTTGGGATCTCCCGCTCCCCCAAGTTCTCTTTCCCTCGCCCCTCGCCCTTCATTACCCCCACTCATGTCCAGGCTGTTCATATAGATCTCATCCATTTCTCCGTCATTAGGCGATCCCCGTGTCTTTCTTGGGGTCCTGTTTTCCAGGTAGCCTCCCTGGTGTTGTGAGTAGCCGTCCAGTCATCCTTGTTCCACAACTAGTATTCTCCTATGAGTGGGTACATACCATGTTTGTTTCTGAGTCTGGGTTACCTCACTCAGGATGATTTTTTCTAGATCCATCCATTTGCCTGCAAACCTCATGATGTCATTGTTTTTCTCTGCTGAGTAGTATTCCATTGTGTATATGTACCACAGTTTATTTATCCATTCTTTGGTTGAAGGGCATCTAGGTTGTTTCCAGGTTCTGGCTATTACAAACAATGCTGATATGAACATAGCTGAGCATGTGCCCTTGTGGTATGACTAAGCATTCCTTGGGTATATGCCCAAGAGTGGTATAGCTGCATCTTGGGGGAGATTGATTCCCAATTTTCTAAGAAAGCGCCATATTGATGGCCAAACACCCTAATTGTCGTGCTAGAAACCCCATCCAGTGACTGAGGGAACTGAATGCAGATATCCACGGTCAGGCCCCGGGTGGAGCTCCGGGAGTCCAATTGGCGAGGAGGAGGGTTTATGTGAGCAAGAGTTGTTGGGACCAGGGATGGATGGAATACAGGGATGAGTGGCCAAACGAATGGAAACACATGAACTGTGAACCAATGGCTGAGGGGCCCCCAACTGGATCAGGCCCTCTGAATAGGTGAGAGAGTTAATTGGCTTGATCTGTTTGGGAGGCATCCAGGCAGTTGGACCGGGTCCTGTGCTCAGTGCATGAATTGGCTGTTTGAAACCTGGTGCTTAGCAGAGACGCTTGGCTCAGCCTGGGAGGAGGGGACTAGACCTGCCTGGACTGAGTCCACCAGGTTGATCTCAATCCTCGGGGGAGTCTTTGCCCTGGAGGAGATGGAAATGGGGGGTGAGCCGGGGGAGGGAGAGGGGTGGGAGGGGGGAGAATGGGGAATCTATGGCTGATATGTAAAGTTGAATTATATTGTAAAATAAAATAAAATAAATTCAAAAAAAATAAGGAGCCACGAGAAAAAAAAATACAAATATCTTATTTAGTCTGTAGCAACATCCATTCAATAGTTTGATTTCAGGATGGTCACATATGCTATTATAACCAAATTTAATTATGTTAATTGAAATCAGATTGGATAGTTCATTTCTCTAATTTAATATTCTAACTTATCTTAATGCTCTTATGATTATTTCTATGTTCTTTTTAAAAAACATTAAGTTTACTTAAATCATGACCTATGCTCTTTAATGTTGCTGGAACATTCAATGCTGCCAAATCCTCCTTATATCATTAATTTCACTATACTAGACTCACCTCGACCACCAGTGACCGGAAGATTGTTATCCAGTTCTGTGAGCCATGGACTGCCACTTCTCTGAATCTGTAGGCATGCTTTTATATGTTAAATATTGTATAAACTTTCATGCAGAGACATGAACAAATGTCTGTTCACCTGAGGCACTGATGACAACCAAAGAAAGAATTCCACCCAGATCTTTCTTAGTAAAGCAGGGAGTTTATTGAAGTTCCTTACAGGTGCAAAGATGATGGAGGCCTGCTTTACTGCTGTGTAGCTCACCCAATGTGGATGATGACACAAGAAAGCTACAGCCTCCAAGCTCCCTGTACAGCACTAAAGATGTTCATTTTTGTTCACATTTTGTATGGATACTTGCTACATGTCTTTTCTTCTCAACTTTATTTTCTTAAGCCTTCCCAGCACAATGTGTCCACATAAATGCCCCAGCTTATAACTACTTATGAAGTCACTATGCCTTACCTAATCCATGTATAGTATGGTCTTTCTCATTGTGCTATAAGTTTGAAAGTAGGCTCCAAAGGATTAAACGAAAGAAGTGCAGTGCCAGGCACTGAAACCCGGGGGATAAGATTCCTGACTCCAGCCGGGTGGCAGTGGCACACGCCTTTCATCCCAGCACTTGGGAGGCCAAGCCAGGTGGATCTCTGTGAGTTGGAGGCCCGGTCTACAGAGCGAGATCCAGGACATGCACCAAAACTACACAGAGTTTTTAGAAACTCTGTCTCAAAAAAAACAAAACAAAAAAAAGATTCTTGACTCCAAACAATGAAAAAGTAAGTGTGGCTACCTAAAGAAGATCTGAACAATGATGACACCAGTAGAAATTGTGGCACAAATGGGGTAAATCTCACAGGGTTGCATCCATAGACAGAGCAACAGCAGCTGATAACTGCCGAGAGAGGGAGAGAGAGTTAGTTTCTCCAGGGCTGAGCCTCTTAATTTGTTATCCAATACAAAGTTCTCAGCCATGTACTCACATACTTACGAACAACACTAAATGGACGTAGTAGGTTTCATTTATAAATGCATTATTAGCCATGTGTAAAAATAATAATAAAAGAAAAAGAGGCCATCAATATGATGAAGGAATATCCCAATATGGGGAAGATAGGACAGGTTAGGGAACAGGAAAATGGGAAGGACTAGACTATCAGTTCAGAAAGGCAAGGAAAAAATGATGTAAATATATTTTATTATAAACAATAATTATAAACATAATGAGATTAAAACAAAGATTAAAGTGTCCTATGCTATATGCTGAAGTCAGGGCATGGACAGAGTGTGATGAATATGTAAAGGAGGATGTTCCATCCTGGATGGCTCCATGACTTTCTGAAGTCGGCAATGTGTAAAGCCAGACTGAACACCATGTTAAATTGATGTCATGAAAAAGGACTCTTTCTTCTTTTGCAAAGAGAGACATTGGTATTCTTTATTCCTCATTTTTATAGGACTTATGGAGTGCTTATATCCATTCACTCATAATTTACCACTCATTTTCTTTCACAAGATAAATATCCTATAAAAAGATCTCTATTATATTTATTTGAAGTTCATATTCTTCTTAAAAATTAACATAATTTTTGTTTAACACTTAAGCAAAAAATAGAAACTGTAAAAATGACACAATGTCTTTGAAATACTTATAATAATTGCTAATCTTTTAGTATGAAGACAATCTATTAAAATGTATGTTTAATATCAAATTATAATATCAAATTTTAATTTGGAGATTAATATCTAAAATTATTTCACTTTTAATATGCTTCCAGACACTTTTAATATTGTACTGAAAACCAAAGTTGGAATTTTAAACAATCACTGTATATGCAATTGATTTGAAATCTATTTTTCAATTACCTGAAAGGTTTATAAAGCACACAGTGTCAATATATGTGGAATTGAATGGAGAATACTGCAGACAGTTATTTATTCTATCTATTACTTAAATATTTTGAAATTGTTTAAATCATATTAAAAAATACATAGACACACACATATATGCATTCATATATACATATATATATATAATTTTGATTCTTGCATACTCTATGGTGTACTGACTTTTTTCCAAGAAATTTTAAATCAATTGTGTATTTTGCAAAAATAGATGATATGTGTATAAACATTCTGATGAAAGAGAAGTAGATTGATTCTTAAATTTACTCAGTTGATCAAGTTTAGGTCTTCATTACATAAAAAAAAAACAGCAATTAGAAGACATATAATCTTATCTGCCAACATGGATAACTTCCATGCTGCTTAGTTAAAAGACAAAGAATTAACTGAAGGAAACAGCAGCAGCTCTGTGGAGAAATGCTGGCTGTATTAGAATTCAGTCACTGACAAAAACCACAGGACTTACTATTTCCAACAAATTAGAAACTACGTGTAGGTTGAAAATTATTATTATAGACTTTCAGTTAAGATATGTGTACGGCTGTAATGCCTATGCAGTCTCTCCAAAGACATTACTACTGGGAGCATGCTGCCATCTTAGAGAGGGAAGCCAACTGTCATATCTTAGTCCTCAGAGACTTCTAAGAATTTAAAGTACAATCACCTGTGTGAAAAAAGGGAATTTCTGCATGGAGAACATTTTTAAAACACTAAAATGGCTCCTTAGGGGAGGCACTTTCAAAGCAGCTGAAAGGTAGAGGGTTCACGTTTCCACCAGAGCAGATACTCCAGAAGGGTATTCAATTAATGGCACATGTTTGCAATAGA
>CABHPR010126243.1:6470-31282 GCA_902168415.1 Peromyscus melanophrys | reverse complement strand
GGTGCTGGGAACCAAACCCAGCTTCCTCTGGAAGAACAGCAAGTGCTCTTAACCACTGAGCCATCTCTCCAGCCCAAATTAATTTTTTTTTTTCTGAGACAGGGTTTTCACTGTGTAGCTTTGGAGCCTGTCCTGGCTAAATTAATTTTTTTTTTAATTTTTTTATTTTTTATTTTATTTTATTTATTTGTTTGTTTATTTATTTATTTATTTATTTATTTATTTATTTTGGTTTTTTCAAGATAGGGTTTCTCTGTAGCTTTGGAGCCTGTTCTGGACTATCTCTGTAGACCAGGCTGGCCTCGAACTCACAGAGATCCACCTGCCTCTGCCTCCTAAGTGCTGGGATTACAGGCGTGCGCCACCACCACCTGGCTTAATTTTTTTTTAAATAAAAGAAATTAAGCTAGTGGCACATGCCTTTAATCCCAGCACTCAGGAGGCAGAGGCAAGTGGCTCTGAGTTCAAGGCCAGCCAGGTCTACAAAGCAAGTTCCAGGACAGCCAGGGTTGTTACACAGAGAAACCCTGTCTCAAAAAACAAAAACAAACAAACAAACAAAGTGTGAAAGGAGAGAAGGTGGGAAGGAAAGAAGTGAGGGACAGCATGTCGGGGTGCAGAGAAGCCTCTTCAGAGCAGCAGCCTTCATCGTCAGACCAACCCTGAACAGTTTCCCAGGGGAGTCTTGAACCATTGCTCAGAACAAGCAGAAGATCTGACTTTTAGGGGCATTGGTAGGAAGTTTGATGTTTTGTGGTTTAGTTCACCTTAGTGTATGTGAGAAGGAACAGAAAGGAGGCAGGTATCATAAAATGAGAGCTGTTACAACTCAGCATGGAGCTTCTTAACTCGGTCCCAGAGAGAAAGCTGCAGGGAAGTGCGGTGTGACCCAGGCCGTGGGATTAGGCCGAAAGGTGCAGGCCTGAGTTCTAACCAGGGTTTTCAATTAGTTCGTTAATTTGTTAATTTTTTTGTTTGTTTGACATGGGGCTTACATAGCTCAAAGCAGCCTCAAATTCCATATGTAGCTGAGAATGACCTGAACTTCTGATTCTCCGGCCTCCACCTCCTGAGTGCAAGGATCACTGGGGTCTGACTCAAGTTTCTTTGATGCTAGGCAATTACTCTAACAACTGAGCCATATCACCAGCCTTGTTTTGTTTTAATTTCTTTCTTTCATTTTGTTTATTTTTCTACACAGGGTGATCTGTCTGACAGAGATCTGCCTGACTCTGCCTCCAGAGTGCTGGGATTGAAGGCATGTGCCACCACTGCCCAGCTCTTTTTCACTCTTTAAAAAAATTTTTTGGCCCTGTGATGGTGGTGGTGGTGGTGGTGGTGGTGGCGGCGGCTGCAGCGGCGCACACTTTTAATCCCAGCACTTGGGAGAAAGAGGAAAGTGGATCTCTGGGTTTGAGACTAGCTTGGTCTACATAGTGAGTTCCAGGACAGCCCAGACTACACAGAGAAGAGAAACCAACCCTGCCTCAAAAATAACATAAAAAAATTTTTAGATTTATGTTATTTTATGTGTATGAGTATTTGGCCTACATGTCTATTTGTGTATCATATGCTCACCTGGTGCCAGTGGAGGTCAGAAAAGGTCAACAGATCCCCTAGAACTGGAGTTACAGATGGTTGTGAGCTACCGTGTGGATGCTAGGAATGGAACCCTGGTCCTTTACTAAAACATCAAGTGCTTTTAAGCACCGAGCCATCTCTCTGGCCCCTCACACTCACTTTTAATGAAGCCCCTCTCCAGGTTTTATTTATTTGGGGGTGGAGATTGAGACAGGGTCTCACTATGTAGCCTTAGCTGACCTTGAGCCCTTTCGGTGGGCCAGGCTAGAATTGAACTCACAGAGCTCCACCTATTGTTGTCTTCCGAGCTCTAAAAAGTGTGCGCTACCAAGCCCAGGTGTCCTCTCCATGCTCTAGAGGGAAGCTTCTCCTTCCCTTTGAGGTCCCATGTGTCAGATCTTCATATACTGTATGGTTTCCATCAAATGCTTTTTCTCCACCTTGACAGCCCATCCTGCCTTGAAGTCTTTTCACAATATTATATATTTATTATAAACAGTATTCCTGGAACTTTCCTTCACAAAGTGACCACCATGGCCTTTCAATCATCTTTTTAAAAAACAAACATTCTTAATCCTTCATTTTAAAAGTTACTTTTTTTTTTTTTGAGACAGTGTTTCTCTGTGTAACAGCCCTCGCTGTCCTGGAACTTGTTCTGAAGACCAGGCTGGCCTCCAACTCAGAGATCCTCCTGCCTCTGCCTCCTGAGTGCTGGGATTAAAAGCATGCGCCATCACTCACAGGTTCATTTTTGAAATAGGGTCTTGCCTTATAGCTCTGGCTGTCCTGGAACTCGCTATGCAGACCAGGCTGACTGGCTTTCAAGAATAGGGCATAATCAAGTGTGTGAGTGTGAGCTTAAAGGGGAGTCATCCTAAGTGTCGTCATGGTGACCGTACATAGAATTTTTGCAACTTTTTCGTATTTCATGATTAACAGGCATTCTCATGAACACCTATCCCATCTCTCCTCCTCCTCCTCCTCCTCCTCCTCCTCCTCCTCCTCCTCCTCCTTTTGTTTGTTTGGTTTTGGTCTTCCTTTTTTGAGACAGGGTCTCATGTAGCCCAGACTGAACTCAGATCACTAAGTAGACAAAGATAGCCTTGAATTTCTCTCCTTCTGCCTGGAATTATAAGGATTACAAGTATGTGTACCATGCCCAGCTTTATGTGGTTCGTGAGGTCAAACCCAGGACTTCATGTCTGTTAGACAAGCACTCTACCAACTGAGTTACACCCCCAGCTCCACGTTTTCCTTTTCCCTAAGTGAGGCTGTGGAATAGCTCCAGGGGTAGCTTGGATAGGTTTGTAATCTGATAAGATAAAATCTTGGGTTTTAAAGATTGCACAGGGGGTTAAGACATGTCTTCTACTCTAAATGAGGTGTCTGGTGAGATTCCTAGAAAATCTCAGGTTTAGGGCCAGGAAAAAAGAAAGATCCATACATTGAGACATTCATCTGAATTAGTTATTAGCCTTCTTATTTGGAACATCTTTCTATAAAAGGAATGTTGCCAGTCATGTTGGAGTCCTTGGTTTTTGGCTAGCAAGAGCTTCAACCAGATGCCAAAATAAAGGACTCCTTCTCTTTACCATGTCCCTGTAACTTATCTTCTTTCTTTCTTTGTTTGTTTCTTTTTTTTTTTTTTTTTTTTTTTTTGTCTTTTCGAGACAGGGCTTCTCTGTATAGCTTTGTGCCTTTCCTGGAACTCACTCTGTAGCCCAGGTTGGCCTTGAACTCACAGAGATCCTCCTGACTTTGCCTCCCCAGTGCTGGGATTAAAGGCGTGTGCCACCACCACCCGGCCAACTTTTCTTACTTTAATCCCAGCACTCAGGAGACAGAGGCAGGCAGATCTCGGTGAGTTCAAGGCCAGTCTGGTCTACAAAGTGAGTTCCAGGACAGTGAGGGCTGTTACACAGAGAATCTCTGTCTCAAAAAACAAAACAAAACATATTTATTATAATTTTTGTCTGCATGGATGTATGTATACCATGTGCAGTGACCACGGGGACCAGAAGAGGGTGTGTGAGCCCCTAGAATGGAGTCACCAATGGTTGTAAGCCACCACGTGGGTGCTGGGATAAACCTGGGTCCTCTGGAAGAGCAGCCAGTGATCTTAACCACTGAGTCATTTCTCCAGCCTGTTTCCCCTGTTTCTATCCTGTCTCAGCCTCAATGCCTTAAGAACTGGGTCTCTCTGGTCTTTCTACTGGGTCTCTCTGATCTTTCTCACTATACTGAGTTCTGACATACAGTGTCTGGGGCGGGAACAAGACCTGCATTAATTAATTAATTTATTAATTTATTTATTTATTTATTCCTTTAGACAGGGTCTATTTCTCCAGCCCTCTTTTTCTTAAATATATATATATTATATATATATATATGTGCATGCATGCATGTATGTATGAGAAATAGTATAGTATGTGTGTGTCTGTTCACATGTATACACATGTATGGCAGCCAGGGGTCAATATCAATGTCTTCCTCTACCACTTTCTATTTTTATGTTTTAGTTAGGGCTATCAGTTGCTGAGATGAAACACCATGACCAAAGCAACTTGGGGAGGAAAGGGTTTATTTGGCTTACACTTCCATATCACTGTTCATCATCGAAGGATGTTAAGACAGTAACTCAAGCAGGGCAGGAACCTAGAGGCAGGAGCTGACGCAAAGTCCATGGGGAAGTGCGGTTTATTGGCTTGCTCATCATGGCTTGCTCAGCCTGCTTTCTTATAGAACCCAAGACCACCAGCCCAGGGATGGCACAATGAGTTGGGTCCTCCCCCATCAACCATTTTAGGAAAATGCCCTCCAGGCTTGCCTACAGTATAATCTTATGGTGGCGGGTTTTTTTTTTTTCTCAATTGAGGCGCCTTCCTTTCAGATGGCTCTAGCTTGTGTCGAGTTGACATAAAACTAGCCAGCACATTTTGTTTATTTATTTTTAGACAAGGTCTCACTGTGTAGCCTTGGCTGGCCTGAAGCTCACTCTGTAGACCAGGCTGGCCTCACTTCCAAGTTCTGGGATTAGAGGTGTGTACCATGACACCCAGCCCTCCATATTACTGTTTTGTTTTGTTTTGTTTTGTTTTGTTTTGTTTTGTTTTGTTTGGCAAGGTCTCACTGAACCTGGATCTCAGATTCTACTAAACTGGCTGGCCAGTGAGTTCTGTGGCCCTCTTGTCTCTGCCTCCCCAGACCTAGAGCTTTAGGTGTGTATCACTACTCCCAAGCTTTTTATGTGGCATCTGGGAATCCACACTTAAGCAGCAAGCATCACCCTGACAGAGCCGCCCCTCAGAGTCTTTTGAAATTGGATTCCCTGAACACCGAAAGTCTCAAACCCTCCAAAAAGACTCACCTTCATGGCTATCCTTGAGTTCTCCCTTGGCCCCTCTACCTCCACCCATTCCAGCCACAGTTAGTCTCTGATCGTCTCCTCGTCCAGCTAGATTTTCTCGCTAAGCCGTTGTTTTATAAAGCGCCCAACCGAGGTTGGGGTGTAGCTCGGTTGCAGAGTACTTGCCTTGCATGTGTGAGGCTCTGCGTTCAATTCCCAGCACTACAAATAAATAACTATAAGTAAAACACAAACACATATTTAAAACACAGAAGACGCATCAGCTGTAATCTGTCCTCCGGGTATAGAACACCACTGGCCCCTGAGTATGGCCGGGAAGAGAACTGAGTGAATGAAGCCACCAGACAATTATCAGCAAGTCACCAGTCCCCATAAAGGCACGCTAGCAAAGGCGTTTCTCCAGTGCTTCCTCTGGATGCTTAGTACACCAATCTGGAGCGGAGCCCTAGCCTGAGGAAGGGTGGTAGAAACATGTATCTCCTGTCCCGGAGACGGCCCTTCTAATGGTGGTGTGCTGGCTTCAGCGATAACCCTTGTGCCCACGTAGCATGTTACAAAGCATGCTGGGAAGGTGTTTGTGAGAAAAGGTTCTGACAGATTCAAAGTCTACCACCTCACATCAGGACTGACTGAGCTGAAGTCTTCTGGGCCCTGACCGAGCTCTTCCCACCTAGCAAGAGTCTCCTCCCAGCTTGGGACCACAGTGGGATAGAGGCACTTGGGAGACTGAGACAGAAAGACTATTGTGAGTTCAAGGCCAACCTGAGCTGCACAGTGAATTCCAGGTCTGCCTGAAACAAAACTGTTACACCCAGTCCGTTAAGCACCATGAGGAAAGATAGACAACTCTTACGGGTTCCCAAGGCTTTAATAATTCACCACATAAGCGAGTCACTGATGGATCAGGGCCGCAGGACAAGGACTCGGGAGCCTTGTTTCTCCTGACGGCCCCGAGCAGGGACACAGGTGGGGTTCATAAACACAAGAATCACAAACATTTGTTGCCAAGTTACAGTTACAATTTTCACCAATCAGGATTTAGAGACTAGGGGCTTCCTTGAATGTTCCATCATTGTCCGCTGATAAACAATGCAAGCCTTTCAGTCCAACCAATCAGGTTCTGTTGTTGGGAACAACCATAATGTTTCTAGAGAACTAAAGATGTGTAACAACTAGTCTATGGTTTAGGGAGGAGGTTGTTCAGTCATTGGAAAGTTCTCAGCTCCCCTAAGGAGCTTGGGAACCTGAACCTTATTTCACCCTACAGGTAAAATGAAGTCTGGCGTCAAAATAGCAGTACTCAGGCCAAGGTGCTTTTGCCTGCTCCCTTCAAAACCAGCAACTATAGTCCCCCACAAAGAAAAAGGATAATAACCATCATGCTGTTTTCTTCTCCTCCTCCTCCTCCTCCTCCTCCTCCTCCTCCTCCTCCTCCTCCTCCTCCTCTGTTTGTTTGTTTTGCTTTTTGAGACAGGGTTTCTTTAGGTAACAGTTCCGACTGTCCTGGAACTCACTTTGTAGACCAGGCTGACCTCAAACTCACAGAGGCCCGCCTGCTTCTGCCCTGTACCACTACAACCAGCATTATCACTTCTAAAAACTTTTTGTCCTACAGGCATGTACCTGTCCCCACTCTGTCCCCACTGTCCCTGCCAAACACTGGGACAGAAACCAGGGATCTCAAAACCCTCATCTGCAATCCACTCTCTTGGTCACTTATGTCCCCTGTCACCAGCCACCACTCCTAAATCTCTTTAGTGAGAGGTGGTCACAAAGGCAATATTCAGAAGTCAATTATTGGGTAGTGGGTAGTCAGTAGAGAATTATGGGTTCCATCTGGTTTAGGGAACTCTGACAAAATGAGAGCTTTAGAGCTGACACACATTCCCCCCCTACACACATACCACAAGGTACCACTTGTCTAATACACATCTAGCTCTGTGCTAAACCTGGGCCTCTTTTTTTGTTTGTTTGTTTGTTTGTTTGTTTGTGACAAGATTTCTCTGTGTAGCTTTGCGCCTTGCCTGGATCTCACTCTGTAGACCAGGCTGGCCTCGAACTCACAAAGATCTGCCTGCCTCTGTCTCCCGAGTGCTGGGATTAAAGGCGTGTGCCACCACCGCCCAGCCCTAAACCTGGCCTTAACCCTTCATCCCTCACGCTTACAGAGAGTCCTGAAGTAGAAGCTCTTTTGTCCCCTTGCCCCCTGGAGCCTGTGCCTCTACTCCTTGTGCTCAGCAAGCCCAGGCCTCTGCTACAACAGTACTGTAAAGCAGCCTCTGCCCATGCACCAGGAGCGTAAACTAGATGGAGCATCTGATTCCACTTCACTCCAGCATCTCTCCGGCTCTGGAGCCAGGTACAGCTCTAGCAAAACAGGTCAGGGCCCCAGCTTGTAAATTCACTGTCCATTAAAACTGGGTGTGTGTGGGGGGGTCTCTAAAAAAATCACTGCTGCCTGGACCCACCTAAGAGCTCCTAAAGAAACATCTCCAGAGGTAGAGAGGCTTCAAAATGCCTAGGAGAGACCAAAGAGACGGCTCAGCAGTCAAGAGCACTTGATGTGGGTCCAGAGGATCTGGGTCAGTTCTCAGCACTCACAAGGCAGCTCACAACCATCTACAATCCAGTTCCATGGGATCTGGTGTCGTTTTCTGGCCTAGTCAGCCATGAGGCAAACACAGTGCACAGACATGCACTCAGGCAAAACACCTATAAAAAAATTCTTTTTAATTGTTTTGGGAAAAAAATCAGATTATTTATGATTTCATAAAGGCTTCCCCAAGAACAATCACTCCAGAACATTGTCATGTGACTTCAGTCCTTGTTGGTGGCTCATCTCAATTGCCAACTTGATGAAATTCAGGGTCAACTGGGAGATCATCATGATTAGGTTAGTTGATGTAGGACGGCCCACCTTTTTTAAAGTTTGGGTTTTTTTGTTTGTCTTGTTTTGTTGTTTTGATTGGCCTGAAACTCACTATGTAGACTAGGCTGGCCTAGAACCCATAGAGATCTGCCTGTGCCTGCCTCCAGAGGTGTACATCACCACGCCCAGCAGAGGACTCACACTGGACTATATAAAGTGGAGATCATGAGCTGAGAGAGGGACCAGCTCTTGCTCTGGTGCTTCGCTGTGGATACGACGTGACCAGCTGCTTGAAGATCTCATCATGGTGACTTCCCCACAGCGATGGACTATGACCCCAAACTAAGCCAGAATAAACTCTCTATCCCTAAAGCTGCTTTTGTTAGGGTTTTCAATCACAGCAATGGAGAAGTAACTGAGATAGCTCTGTAGTATTTAGTCCTGATGGCAGTCATGGACTTTATCCAATCACTTCTATGATTCAGTTACTCAGTCGTTCTCAACTTGGGGCAATTTTGTCCTCCAGTAGTACTGTACAACAACTGGAGACATCTTTGCTTGTCTCCAGTAGAGGGGCAGAAGACACTGCTGTCATCTGTGTTTTAAGTCCAAGAATGCTAACACCCTGTAATGTACCAGGTCCTCCTCTACAACCCAGACTTATTCAGCTGACATTGTGAGGAGAGCCAACTCTCTGAGTTACCTGGAAATATGTTACAAGATGACTGACTGTGCTTTGGACAGTTCAACAGAAGGTCCCATTCTTATGTTCGAAGTTATAACATATAAAAGTTCCCTGGATTTTTTTGTCATGGATTATTCATAGCCATGTTGAACAAATGGTCACAACTCTTTGAAGCTTTTCCAGACAAACTGATACAGTCATGCTTTGGGCTGATGCTGTCACCACTGACATGTTGGAGCTTGAATCTGGACACATCCAATACAAGGTGGCATTCCGAATGAATCTTGGCCTTTTATGTATTGCAAGTCATATCTTTCCTCCACTAACTTTGGTTTGTAGACTCACCCTTAATTAGTAGTAGCATCTATATATCATCTTCTCTCTAAAGATTGTCGCCACAGCCCAACACAGATTTCAGCTCCCTTCCACAAGAAGCTGAGCAGCTAGGTGACATCTTTCTCAGCATGTTTCCTAGCTGCCCCCTTGCATCTAAATGTTGTCTTGGAGCTGGAAAATGTGATGGTCAATTTTCATTGTCAACTTGGTGGGATACAAAACAGCAACAGCCATGGTTGGGGCTGAAGAGACGGTTTGGTGGTTAAGAGCCATGATACTCTTGCAGAGGGTTCAGTTCCCAGCACCCACGTGGTAGCTTACAACCATCTATCTGTAGCCCCAGTTCCAACGTGTCTGACACCCTCTTCTGGCCTCTTCAGGCACCAGACACCAGGCATATATGTAGTATGGACAAAACACTTGTGCACATAAAACAAGATAAATATTTTTTAAAACTTTTTAAGTCATGGTGATAGAAACACCTCTGGGTGTGTTAATGAACATTTTTCCAGAGAGATTTAACTGAGGCAGGGGGATCCCAGGATGAATAGAAGAGAAAAGTGGGCTGAGACTCAGCATTCATCTCTCTCTATTTCCTGGCTATAGATACATTATACAATATAAAGACATATCTCATTTCCCACCCTTCATGCCTTTCTACCACAAGAGACTGTACTTTTTTTCCTTTTGTTTTGTTTCATTTTGTTTTGTTTTGTTTTTTTGAAACGGTTTCTCTGTGTAGCCCTCACTGTCCTGGAACTAGCTCTGTAGACCAGGCTGGCCTCGAACTCAGAGATTCACTTGCCTCTGCCTCCAGAGTGCTGGGATTAAAGGCGTGCACCATCACCGCCCAGCTGAGACTGTACTTTCAAACTATGACCCAAAATAAACCCAGTAAACCCCCTTCCCTTAGGTTGCCTTTGCCAGGGCATTTTGCCACAGCCATGAGAACAGTAACTAACTCACCTGGGAAGTGGGTCACTATAGTCTTGTGTTCCCTGACTAAGACTGGAGACACGAGATGGCCGAGCTGGGGGCTCCTTTCAGAGGAGAGCCATTTGCCCACAACCTCTACCAATAAGCAGAAATAGACTGGTGATAAATCGTGGGAATTGTGAGTTTAGTCCATTATAGTGGCTTGTGTTACTCAAACTAATCTCAAACTCTTTTGTTAACGGTTTACTTATCTGTACCCTCTTGCTCCCAAATTTGTATGAAATTCTGACTCCCAAGACAACAGTTTAGGAAGTGCAGCCTCTGAAAAGTGATTAGGTCATAAGAGAGCAAATCTCAGGTTTTTTTTTCCAACATAGTATTCTTATTGATTATTTGGGAGTTTCACATCATACACCCCATCACACTCACTTCCCAGTCTTCCTAGGTCCCCCCAACACACACCACACTCTTGTGACCTTGCCCCCAAAAAATAAGAAGAAAAGAAAAGAAAACCCACAAGTCCAATTCATGTTGCCCGTATACTCACTGGAGCATGTCAAACTCCCAGTAGCCAGCTCCTTAAAGCAAACCGAGTCCTTCCCCACCAGCACCCCTGCCAGACGCCATCAACTGTGGAGAGCTACCCTTCAGCATCCATATCACAATTTTCAAGGTTTCTCCTTGATGGTTTCCTGTCTCGGCTGTTACTTTTTTGGAAGGGTTGTGGGGTGAGGGTGGGGGTTGTCACAGAAGCCTTCTTTGTTCCTCTTCCTCAACTGTGAGTATTCAGTCATCGATGCCACTGCAAAAGTAGCTTCCTTCCCTTTACAGTCAGCAGGAGCATGGACTTCCACATGGTCTCTGGCATCAGCACATACCAGGGACCCTAGCATGATCTCCAATGGCAGTATACAGACTGTCGACATCGACACAGCACTCTGCCACAGCACGAGCCACAGACACCATCACAGCCCTCGGCAGCAACACTGACCAAGGAAACCCATGTAGTTCCCAGTGGCAGCCTGGCCCACAGGCATCAACATGGCCTCAGTGCAGACCACCCACATCAACACGGTCCCCAGCAGCAGCACAGCCCATAGACATCAACATGGCTTCGGGTGGTAGCACAGACCAGACATCTGCGTGGTCTTCAGTGATAACATGAGCCACAGACATCAACATGGCTCCTGGCTGCAGTGGGACCACGGACCCAGACACAGCCATCAGTGGCAGCACAGGCCACTCACATTAACATGACCTCCGGAGGCCCAGACCATGGACACCAATATGGAATCCTGTAGTAGCACAGACTATGGAAGTCCACCTGGCCTCTGGTGGTAGCAAGAGCCTCAGACATCCACATGGCCTCCAGTGGCAGCCTAGACCATGGACATCCACGTGAACCTTAGGTTTAACATGGCCTGGACCAACAGACCACGGCAAATTTCAGCTATTTAGTAGTCTTACTCTGGGTCAATTTTACCCGCACCCCCTTGAGGTGAGGAGAACTCTTGGCACCATCTGGACTTTTTTTTCCTCTAGGGTTCGGACTTTACGTGTGAGATTAATGACTCTGTGTGTGTGTGTGTGTGTGTGTGTGTGTGTGTGTGTGTGTGTGTGTGTGTATAAAATTATATATATATATATATTGAAAAAAAGCCTTACGGAAGCCTATTGTTTTGTAAGCTAATAACACACATACACAAATGCATATGTAAACATGTATATGTATATACATGCACATATATTCCAAAGACTTTGGAGGCTGGAGAGATGGCTTAGTGGTTAATAGCACTTGCTGCTGTAGGTTTGGTTCCCAGCACCAATACGGCAAGTCATCATTGTCTGTAATTCCATTTCCAGACGACTCTGTGCCCACTTCTGGCCTCTGTGAGCTCCAGGTGCACATCTGGGAAACATGCATACAGGTAGGCAAGCACCCATACACAGTAAAATAAGATAAATATTTAAAAATAAATAGAGTTTGAATGGCAGTGCTCTGCATGGATGGATAATGCTGTCCTCAGAATCTGGATATGGCGTACTGAACAAAAGGAACCCAAAGACCCTCAAAACAGTGCAGGCTGTTGCTATTGCTTTGTTTGCCTACTAGAATTAGATGGTAACATCCCACTGCTTTGATTGCAAGACATAGAGAAATCAAGGTTGAACCTGTAAGCTTCCTCCCTGATAGAAGACAAGAGAAAGAACACAATAATGTATGACTGGCCAGAGTACCAAAAGGCTTCTAGGGTGATATAGGCATGGCCAGTGTGTAGCATGAATCTTAAAGAGTCTTATTAATAAAATCAAACCTGAGCCAGTTATTGGGGTGAACACTGGAAGGTCAGAGAGACAGAACAAGCCACAGATATCTCACCTCACCGGATCCTCAGCTGGTCTTGTTTCCTCAGACTGGATGCCCCGAGCCCTCATCCAGAATGGGTCTCAGCTGAACTGCTGCTAGAAGCCTGAAAGCTTAACCAGCCACATGCTTCTCCAGGCCAAAGGCTTCTCCAGGCCAAAGGCCTCTCCAGGGCAAATGCCTCTAGTTTCTGGTCCTCACGCCTTATATACCTTTCTGCTTTCTACCACCACTCCCTGGGATTAAAGGTGTGGCTTTCTGGGATTAAAGGTGTGTATCACCATGCCTGGCCGTTTCCAATGTGGCCTTGAACTCACAGAGATCCAGAGGGATTTCTACCTCTCGAATGCTAGGATTAAAGGCGTATGCTACCACTGCCTAACCTCTATGTTTAATATTGTGGCTGTCCTGTTCTCTGACCCCAGATAAGTTTATTAGCATACACAATATTTTGGGGAACACAATACTACCACACCAGTGCCTCCAGTCTCTATCTTAGTCATTTACTCCCCTCCCATTTAGTCCCCAGGTGGACTTCCATAGTCTGTGCTACTACAGGATTCCATATTGGTGTCCATGGTCTGGGCCTCCAGAGGTCATGTTAATGTGAGTGGCCTGTGCTGCCACTGACGGCTGTGTCTGGGTCCATGGTCCCACTGCAGCCAGGAGCCATGTTGATGTCTGTGGCTCATGTTATCACTGAAGACCACGCAGACTGAAGAGCATTTTTGGTGTTGCCCTTTATTTCTGGGATTGCTTCGCTAGGGACAAGTTGCTTTGGAATGACTGAGGTCAGCCAGTGAGGGTGATGGCATTCCTGATTACAAACACAAGAGAAGGACCTGGAGAGACGGCTCCACAGATAAGAGCACTTGCTGCTCTTCCAGAGGACCCGAGTTCAGTTCCCAGCAACCACGATGGGCACCACACAAATGCCTGTGACCCCAGCTCCAGAGGAATCTGACACCTCTGGCCTCCTGGGGCACCTGGACTCAAGTGCACATACATAGACGCACAAAATACACACACACACACACACACACACACACACACACACACATACACACAGAGCACTGAAGAAGGAGGAACCTCCCTGTATCCAAAGAGATGAGTTAGAGCCGTCATACCCAGTCATGGATGCTGGTCTCCATACTCCACCTTCCTTAGATCTATGTGGCCTGCCTCTGGTCTCCTGGACTTATTGGAAAGCCTCTTGTCCTCTATGCCATGTACCCAGAATGCGTTCCTGGACACACACACACACACACACACACACACACACACACGGGGACACACACACACACACACATACACACGGACACACACACACACACACACACACACACACACACACACACACGCTCCCATCTGCCTTTCGTAGCCTTCTGTAGATGATAGATAGTTCTCCTCCAGAGCCAAGGCCCAGACAACAGGGTCTCTTTCTTCCAGACAGTTTAACTTGCCCACCCCCACTGTGAGTCAGGCTGCCACTCATCCCAGGTTGGCCTCAAACTGGCTATCCTTTTGTTTTTTACATTAAATTTGTTCTTAACGTTGCATCCTAATGACTCTTAGACAAGACCTTTCCCCGCATTCTGTCTTTCTTGTTTTGTTTTGTGACTCACTGAGTTTAACCCAGGCCATCTGTGTGGCTGGAATTGGAACTCTTCCCTGGATCCCGGAGGGTTCACCAGTGGGCACACAGCTGGAGGAATGACTTCCCTTTTCCCAGAATCTTTCAGTGGCCAATAGTTTCTCAGGGAAGAGGAGGGCCCCAGGAGGCCATAATTGATGGTTGCCAGGGCCAGTCTTGTGCAGGCCCAGGGCAGTTGAAGGTTGCATTGTCTGAGTCATGGCCAGAAGAAAGCACTTTGCAGCTCTTCCCCTCTTCTTCTGGCTCTTACTTCCTTCCTATCCCCTCAACTCCCATCCCACCCCCACCCCGCACGCTTGCCTTCTGTGATGTTCCATGAGCCTTAGCAGGGGCTTTATAGACTTCTTGATGTCTTCATGAGCCTGCTCCATCTGCCTAGATGTGTAAAGTTTCTGAGTTGCCTGTGTACATGTGAGCAAGGGTGCATGTGGATATAACTGTGAATGTCGTTTCTCAGGTGCTATCCATCTTGTTTTGAGGCAGGGTCTGGGGTTGGCCTGAAGCTCACTGAGTAAGATAGCTTGGCTTGCTTAGACCCAGGGACTCACCCGTCTCCACTTCCCCCCCTCCCCCCAAGTGTTGGGATTACAAGCATGAACACATACACAGCTTTTTCACATGGGTTTTCATGGCAAGCACTGTGCCCACTGAGCTTTCTCCCCAGTCCTGGGTTCCTCCATTTATTACTCATTCTCCACTGATCTGATTCTCCTTGGACTCCAGTGTTGACAACCTCTTCTCCAGATTGGCCACATTCTGCCTTTTGTTCTTGGAGGGTAGCCGATTTATCTAGCTCATTCTGACTCATCCTTCAGGCTTGGCTCACACATCATTTCCTAGAAAATCCCTCATTGACCATTGCCCTTCTCACTGTGCCCCTTGCCCGTGTGTCCACACCTGGAGGCCCCATCCTTTCCAAGCGTCTCTGGATGAGGCACCACCTTCAGCCTGCTACAGAATCTACAAACCCACATGACCACAGCTGTATTTATGGACTAGCTACTGCTATGGGTGTGTCTCCCAAGGGCTTTTGTGTCTCCGTTTAATCCTCTCTCAAGGGTGGAAGCAATCTGACTGTGGTATTTAGAAATGGGGCCTTTGGGAGGTGATCAGGTCTAGACAGAGCCATCACAGTGGCACTTCTGTGATTGAATAGTTGTAACTATAGAAGAATGAGAGAGTCCAGAGCTAGATACATATAGACTTTCTCGGACTTTTCTACATTAGGACTCTGCCATTGTCGGCCTCAGACTCTAGAACCGTGAGCCAAAAACCTTTCTTCCAAAAGTTGCTTCACCTCCCATATTTTATTATAGTAACACAAAGCTAACTGATATGTTTTTTCCCTGTGCTAGAAATCGAACCTAGGCCTCATGTACACTAGAGAAGCACTCCAGTCCTGAGCTATGCCAGAATACACTCACATATGTAACTTCTCTCCACCTGTCTGTCAGTGTTCCTCTCTTTCTAGCAGCTTGATGCAGACAGATCTCCAGTCTGAACTTCTCATCACCATCTGTGGATCCTCCATGTCAGGCTTACCATCAGTCTGGTCATATGTTCAATGTGACGAGCCTTTCTCTGCCCTCCCACACTTTCAGTAAATTAATGTGGGGAAATCTCTGATGTACTGGAAAAAAGGGGAAGAAGATACATTGGCTAGTCTGGGTTTATGATCCTTTCTATGTTTCCTAGGAAACCCCAGGCCACCTTTATTTTTATTTGTTCAAGATTTTGTGGTTTTATTTGTTTGTTTTTCAGGGCATAGGAGTTGATGGGGTCTCATGTAGCCCAGGCTGGTGTGAAGTTAGCATGTAGCTAAGGCTGGCCTTGAACTCCTGATCTTTCTGTCTTCACCTCCCAACATGCCCAGCTCCCCATAACACTTTTAGAGCATACATGATACTTTAATGTTCAATACCCGGCCCTCCACGCATCCCAATACCCAGACATGCATTTACATGCAATTAGTATTTGTTGAATAATTAAACCAAAAACTGCAGAGCCAAAGAAAGACAGGGAGAATGACTTCATTGGAGCAGGGTTTCCAGACAGCATTAGGTGGGTCTGTAAGCCTAATGGCCTGAGTTTGATACACACACACACACACACACACACACACACACACACACACACACAAATCTTTTAAGAAAAACTTATTTTATCTTTTTATTTTTTTATTTTTTATTTATTTATTTATTTATTTTTGGTTTTTTGAGACAGGGTTTCTCTGTGTAGCTTTGTGCCTTTCCTGGAACTCGCTTTGGAGACCAGGCTGGACTCATACTCACAGAGATCCGCCTGCCTCTGCCTCCCGAGTGCTTAGTGCTTATTATTTTTTGTATACAGATGGTTTGCCTGCGTATATGTCTGTGCACCAAGTGTGTGCAGTGCCCACAGAGACCAGAAGAGGGTGTTGGATTCTCTGGAATGAAAACTAGAGATGGTTGTGAGCCACCATGTGGATGCTGGGAATACAGCCTCTGGAAGAGCAACAGGTGCTCCTAACTGCTGGTGAACCATCTCGCCAAGGCCCGGGTAACTATATTTATTTGTTTGTTTACATTTATTAATTGGGGGAAAGAGTGTATGTGCTCCAGTGAGTATGTGGCCGTCAGAGGACAGCTGTGGGAGTCAGTCCTCCCCTTCCACCGTGTGGATCCCAGGGACGGTCTGCCACCACTGCCATCCACTGAGCCACATTTCCACTCTATTAAACATAACTCTAAAAATTAATAAAAGAAAGCATTATGTACTCTGATCTCAGCCTCACCTCTTGCAGCACTGTGTGAGAGCCTGCAGGGCACAGTAATTCTGAGAGGCTGGATGAGTAGCCGTCCATTCCCGAGGCTAAAGGACGCTTTGAGGTCACCTTTGCCTAAGAGGGTTTCTGTGATTGGGGTGTGTGTGTGTGTGTGTGTGTGTGTGTGTGTGTGTGTGTGTGTGATAAAAGGTTCTGTGCCGTGAGATAAATGTCATTGCTGCCGTAAAGGCCTGGGAGCCATCAGATGGCAGGCTTGGAAGATTCTGCTCGATTCTTAAGTGCTCTTGATGTTTATTGCCACTTCTGATTCATGATTCTGGGGTGACTGCCCCCCGAGTGCCTCTCATTAGCTCCAGTGTTTCAACAGATTCTCATGATGAAATGAGTTTTACATTCGCCTTACTACAGATTTCCACGTCCCATTCAGACATGTTTAGTGAAGATCCCTGGGCTGGGACTAGGCATTTGCATGGTGTCTAGGGGGGAGGACTCATGTAACCCAGGTTGGCTTCAAACTCACTATGCAGTCAAGGATGATCTTGAACTTCTGATCCTCCTGCCTCCACCTCCTGAACTCTGGAACTGCAGGCAGGTACCAGTCTACCAACTAAGCTCCCACCCCACCCCCAGCCCCAGCCCCCTCACACAACTTTCCTAGAACACTCAGAAGTCCTCTCATCCCTCCAGCACTTTCTGGATGAGCAAACGGAGCCAAAAGAACAGAAATGACTTCGAGGCCTAGAATCTGGAACCCCTGATTGCAGTCTTGGTGCTTCCTCGACGACAACGACGTACTTCATTGGCCCGGAGTCTGCAGACCCTTTTACCTGGTCCATGCGAAACCTACTGAGGCTTAGCAACAGTGAATTCCGCTCCCTCTGAGGTCGCCTCTACCCACCATGCAGTCTGAGGGAGGGAGCACGGGGAGAGAGGACAGTGTGTGTGTGGGGGGGGGGGGGGGGCTCTCACATGACTGGAGAAGAAAGGAATTTCCCAGCAGAGCAGCCCAGGTGCTAGGTGAGACACCGAACTGCTAAATGCTCCACCCAACTGCCAATAGCCCCAGCCTGGGAGGCTGTTTTCTTCCTCACTGTCTCCTCCTCAGCCATTCCCAGGGATGAGAAGAAAAGAGAAGACAGCTCAGCAAGTATGCCTTTCAAACCCTTAACACAAACAAAGGAACCTGGAGGGTGTGAGTGAAAAGGCTTCCCTGATAGTTGCCATGGCAACACCTCTAACCCTGCCCTCCCTGCTACGTGCTTCCCGACATGTGTACTCCACCAGGTCCCTGGAGGGCACTGCTGCCTCTCACTTGCCCAGGCTTCAGAAGTGAGACTTTAATCCTGGGATTCAGACAACAATATGCAAACGCAAGCATAAGACCTTCAATTATCTGGGGCTGAAGGCTCCGGTATGTGGATCCTCGGGGTGAGGCCTCTGCATTCTCCTCCCACTTCAGGGCCAGCTTGTAGTAAGGGCTCGGATACCACTGCAAAGTGGGAGTAGATACAGGAAGGTCCCTCCAGGCTCCCGGAGGCCCTTCTGTGGGAGGAAGTGGAAGGACCGCGGGACTTGGTGGGGGTGGGGGGAAGAAGGCTGCATCAGTTCTGCAGATGGCTTCCCAGAGCTCCCTCTTCCTTCCTCCTATAGCTGTCGTCCATTGGTCTGCTGGGCCCCGAACTACAAGCCATCGTGTTGTTTCAAAAGTGTGATCTAGGCTAAAGATCTGGCTTGGTGGATAAGAGCACTTCCTGATGTAGCAACGGACCAGAGTTCGGTTACCAGCATCCACATTAGGCAGCTCACAACCACCTGTGACCCCAGCTTCCAGGGGATCTGATACAGCTGACCTCCACCTGCACTCATATGCACATACCCACATACAAATATACACATCTATAATGCAAAATAATGAAAATCTGGTTTTGTTTTATTTTGAGACAAGGTCTCTCTATGTAGCCCTGGCTATCCTGGAACTCCCTACGTACACCAGGCAAAGAGATCCTCCTGCCTCTGTCTCCCGAGCGTTTGGGTTAAAGGTGTGTTTCACCACATCAGCCTAAAATTGAATCTTAGAAAGTGTCCTCACTGGGCTGCAGAGTTAGTTCAGCAGGTACAAGCATGTACTGCTGTTTGAATCCCAACAGCCATGTCAGGTGACCCATGTCAGCCTGTCATTCCAGTTCCAGAGGCTCCAACCAATGCCTTTGGCCTCCATGGCCACACACACACACACACACACACACACACACACACACACACACATATACACACACACACTTACATACCTAATTTAAATAGATATTTTTTTAAACTGTAATCTCCTAGATCAGGTGTTCCCTTCCTCTGCTGAATCCTCCTTCCAACACTTCACACCCCTCCCCTCACACATGCATGAATGCATGCACACACAAGCATACATACATACACTCACCCATGCACACACATGCAAGCATTCGTACACACACTCAGCCATACACACACACACACACACACACACACACACACACACACACACACACACACACACACGCGCGCATACTTTGGGAGCAATGCCTGTGTTACCAGATGACCAAGAGTGGAATTTCAAGCCTCACTGAAAGTGTCAGAAGGAGGAAAGGCTATGTGTAATCTGGCCTCCCCCCACCCCCCACCTCCACACCCCACACCCCCGCTCAGTGTCTTTTCACATCACATCCTTAGGCCTGTGGATGTACACAGCTCGGGGACAGAGCACCTGCCTATAACACACATAAAGTCCTTTGCTTAATCCTAACAGAGAAAGGAAAACATAAATCCCAATAGCTTCCTCTCCTTCCTCTGTCAGGACCTGACAGCGTTTCCTGGGAATGAGTAGGGAAATAAACTGGTGTTACCCAGTGAGACAGGAACCTCCTGAGCGTGCATAGGTCTCGGGTTTTGCTTGGTTTTGGGTTGCAGAAGCAACTGAGTGGTAACTCTTCCTTGGGGATGAAGAGGTGGCTCTGAGGTGAAAAGCAGGCTTTGCTCTTTTGGAGGAGCGTGCATGGAGTTCCTAGCATCCATGTCGGTGGTTCACCACTGCCTGTAACTGCAGTTGCAGGGAAACACAGTGCCTCGGGCTTTCCTGGGCGCCTGTGCTCATGTGTGCGTGCACACACACTTAAGCATGCACACACACACACACACACGCATGCACACACAAATAATAAAAATTGAAATCTTTAAAAATAATAATAATAAGATCAAAGTACTCCTTCTGGAGCTTGTCCCTGGAGATGCTGAGCAGTGAGCCCTGGGTAGGGTGTGGCTTCCTGGGGTGGGGCAGAGCGGGGCGAGGGGAGAGGTTGAGGGGGTAAGAAAGGAATCTTGGTCCGTTAGAGATACAGTCTGGCAGCCCAATATCTAACTCTCAGCTGGGGACATGGTCCACCCTCTCACTTCCCAGCTCACTGGTCTCTTCCCTTTGTCACTTTCTCTTGGCTGGGTGCCCCTCCCCTCCCCATTGCTAAAACAATGACTGCTATGCTGATGGGGAGGAAGGTGCCTGCTGGCTCTCATTGCTTAGCTTCCAGACCTTCAGGAGCTACTTGACTCTTAATCACCGTCCTCAGGTCCCAGGACCTCACCTTCTCCTGCACTCGCTACAGAAAGTTTATCTAATAATTTCTGAAGAAACAGAGGCCTTGAGACAGACACTCTGACAACATGAGCAGACTCTCAACTTCCTCTCTCCAGACACATCCTCTCAGAAGCCTCCACAGCTCTAAGGAAAGAGACCTGTCTGCTCTGCCAAGGCCTCACTTCCCGGTCCTGTCTCACTCCTTCCTTCTCCCCAGAGAACTGGCTGCAGCAAGTTTTTCCTTTTTTTTTTTTTTTAAATCTCCAGTCACAGAAAGGGACGTACCCAGGGCTTGCCCTGCTGTCTGCAAACAAGCCTGCACCACAGAAATAACATACACCTGACCCTCTGACCCCGAAGAGATACCACTTCCCTAAGGAAGTTTTATGAAAAGAAAAAAGAGTTCTCTGGGAAAGGCTAGTCACTGGGTTTAAGGACTAAGAAAACACACACAAAAGTCTTCTTTATGCCAGTGCCCAACCCCCACCCCCCCACATTTGTTTCACTAGCGTATTCAAACCAACACAGATATTATGGACTATTTTCTAACCACTACAAATTGTACTTTAAAAGAGCTCGTGCTGGGCGGGCGGGAGCACAGCTGTGATCCCAGCTCTTAGGGGACAGACGCAGGAAGATCTGGAGCTGCAGACCATCCTTATCTGTAGAGAAAACTGGAGTCTTCTGAGGCCAGCCTGGGCTGTGTGAGACCCCTCATCAGCAACAGCAAGGGAGCTGGAGAGATGGCTTAGCCGTCAAGGGTGAGTACTAGACTTCCAGAAGACCCGAGTTCAGTTCCCAGCACCCATGTTGGGAAGGTCACAATCGGCTTTGCCTCTAGGGGCTCCAATATTCTCTTCTGGACTCCTCAGGCACTTGGATTCACAGGTGCACCCACACACACACACACACACACACACACACACACACACACACACACACATATATATATATACATAATTAAAAATAAAAAATAGTGCCAGGTGGTGGTGACACAGACCTTTAAGTCTAGCACCCAGGAGGCAGAGGCAGGAAGATCTCTGTGAGCTCCAGGACAGTCAAGGCTACATAGAGAAACCCTGTCTTGAAAAACCAAAAATAAATAAATAAAAAATAAAAAGAGAGGCTGATGATATGGCTGAGTGGTTAAGAGCACTTGCTTCTCTTGAACAGGACCTCAGTTCAGTTTTCAGCATCCACACTGAGCTCACAACAACCTGTAACTCCAGCTCCAGAGGATCAGATTCCCACTTCTGGCCTCTTTTGGCACTGTGCTCCTGTGAGCATAACCACAAAGAGACAGAGGGCATGCCCACTTTTTAGGCTGGGATGCCGTCACAGGCTGGTGACATAATTAAGGACATAATCCTTACAGACACATATACACATGATTTTAAAATAAAGCCGAGCGGTGGTGACACACACCTTTAATCCCAGCACTCGGGAGGCAGAGCCAGGCGGATCTCTGTGAGTTCGAGGCCAACCTGGTCCACAGAATGAGTTCCAGGACAGGCACCAAAACTACACAGAGAATCCCTGTCTCAAAAAAACCCAAATAAATAAAATAAAATAAATCTTTTTTAAATGTAAAACAGCAAAGGACTTTTGTTTAAGTATATAAGTAACATAAACTTAACCATCTAGAGAAAAATATGCAAATAGCGCAGAGGAATAGTGTAACGAATAGTGTAAAGGAACACACTAAAATATTATCCTGTTGTGCTCATTCTGTCTAGAAGTTTTTCATTTTTCCTTAATTTATCTATTTTGGGGACTGGAGAAGTGGATCAGAGGTACTCCTTCAGGGCACCTATGTTTGGTTCCCAGCACCCACAGGGTGGGCTCAGAATCACCTCTAACTCCAGTTCCGGGCATCTGATGCCCTCTTCTGGTCTCTGAGGACACCAGGTCTGCACACGGTACACATACTTCCATGCAGGCAAACACACAAATGAAAATAAATGATTTTATTTTAAGTTCTTTTTATTTCATGTGCATTTAAGAGTTCCTACATGTGTGTATATATGTCACATGTGTGCCTGGTCCCTACGGAGGACAGAAAAAGGTGAGCCACCTGATGTGGGTGCTAGGCACTGAATATGGGTCCTCTGCAAGAGAAGCAAGAGCTCTTAACCACTGAGCACCACATTCACTATTTCTAAATCGTTTCTATATTTTTCAAGTTGCCTATGATGAACTGCATTCCTTATGCCAAGGATGAAGGAGGTAGGGCTTTGAAAAGGCTAAACAGGGCCATTGCTCTGGACTCTGTCCTGCCCAACATGGTCTCAACAGGCTGCTTGAAAATTGAAAAATCCAGTATTTATATCATCTATGTCATAGGCAGATTTCTGGAGTAGAGATGGTCTAGTATAAGGGCTGTGCCTCCCAGACACTATGAATGGGCATTCTAAGCTAGGTCACCACCCTTGCATCCAGCCTGCATTATGGTATAGCTTTATCAGCCAGGTTGTGAAAGTCTCATGGAAAACCTTGCAAAGGCCTCCATTCATTCAGTTGACAACTACTGATTATTATGCCCCAGGCCTTGCTGTATTTCCCTAATTAATGAGTCTGGAAACAATATCAAGGACAGGAAAAAGGTCAGGCTGACATACTTTAAATCACAGGCTGAATGGATGTTGGTGATTGCCACCACGCCAAAAGCCTTCCAAACTTTAGTTTTACTGTTATTTAAAATAATCTACTCTAGAGGCTGGTCTGGGAATTTTGAACAAGTTTTGTACTTCTCACTTTGGACTTCCACACTTGATTTTAATTTCCTCTTTCCAGGGCTCCTATGACTACTCCCTAATGTGTCAAAGGACTCCAATGTGCCATCCTGTCTACCAGGAACCTTCCAGTAAGAGGGGTGTGGTCTCTGCAGCCCTAGGCTAAGAAGTCTAAGATATCTATAGAAGAAGGTCAAGGACCTAGAGAACTTTCCTAGAAATGATTTCTGTCATCACTTAAACTTTTTCAAAGTATAAACTTCCGCAGGGCCGGGTGGTGCACACCCTTAGCCACAGCAGAGGCAGGTGGAATTTCTGTGAGTTCCAGGCCAGTCAGGGCTACAACAACAAAAACCTCAACTTCTTAACACCCCCTAGAATATGGTTTGTTTTTTTTTTTTAACATAAAATCTAAGGCAGGCAAAATGGCTGAGTGGGTAAAGTGCTTGCTTCAAAGGCCTTGATGACCTGAGTTCAAACTCTAGAACCCATGAAAGAAAGCTGTCCTAAGTTCCCAAGACACCACACACACACACACACACACACACACACACACACACACACACACACACACACACATACACACAGGACAACATTTTAAATAAATAAATAAAATCTGAAAACACAAGCCAATCAACCCTTTCCTAAGGTGTGAAGATTGTTCAAAACGGCTAAAGAAATACATCTTTCAAAGACCTGAATGAAGACCATTTGCATGAAAGACAATGGAAGGAATTGGGCCTGTCATGTGGTTACAACCACAGAAAATAACTTTCTATTTTAGAATTAGGGATGTGCCTGTCTTAGCTACTTTTCTATTTCTGTGATAAGACACCATGACGAAGGCAATTGTATGAAAGAGTTTGTTGGGGGCTCATAGTTCCAGAGGGTTTCAGTCTGTGGTGGTGTGAATGAGAATGACCCCCATAGGCTCATATATTTGCATGCTTGGTCCCCAATCGGTGGAACTATTCAAGAAGAATTAGGAGGTGTGGCCTTGCCGGAGGAGGCGTGTCAATGGGGGTGGGCTCTGAGGTTTCAAAAGCCCATGCCATTCCCAGTTAGTTCTTTCTGCTTCATGCTTGTGGATCAAGATGTAAACTCCCAGCTACTGCTCCAATGCCATGCCTACTTGACTGTTGCTATGCTCTATTCAATGATAGTTACAGACTCTAACGCTCTGCAATTGTAGGCCCCCACTAAGCTCTTTCTTCTGTAAGTTGCCTTGGTCATGCTTGATGACAGCTTGATGTTTCTGTCCCTCGATACAAAGAAAGCAAAGGGAAGCATGACAATCCCATGTCCCACACAGTGAGCCGTTCCAAATCAATTCATTTCACCTTGCACCAGCCCGAGGACGTGGGTGCTATTCTGGACATCGCTGTCACCATTGTCACTTGCACTAAAGACAACTGAAAACTGGAAATGTCAAGATTTGGACTTGAGGATTTTAACTTCCACCGCAGCATTCGACACACTATGGCCCTTCCTGAGGAACACCTGGCTATCCGGCCATCACCATCCTCCACCAGGCAGATCTTCGATGTTCCTTCTGGGCAAGCATTCACGAAACAGGAGCCCTCCAAGAACTCACCGAAGTCCTGACTCCAAGGACTTTGTCTTTTTCCTCCTTTCACAGCAAAAGAAAGCCTAGCTCTCCTAAAGAGTGACTGGCCCCTGCCACACAGCACATGGTGACAGGTCTGGATTGGGACCCTGGTCTCTTACTTCAGAAACCAGGCCCACCCCACCTCACTGCCTCCGAGGGAAATCAATTTGCTTTATCACCAATAAAGTCTGCCGCTAATAAGGAAGAAGGCGAAAAGCAGGAACCGGAACCAGCTGCAGCTCAGAGAGTCTCTGGGGCTATGGGCAGTGTGTGTGTGTGTGTGTGTGTGTGTGTGTGTGTGTGTGTGTGTGTG
>CABHPR010126242.1:0-12058 GCA_902168415.1 Peromyscus melanophrys | reverse complement strand
CAAAGTGGCAGAGAGTGAAGGCTCTACCTTGGGGCTTTTTCTCAGGAAGGTTTCAGGGAGCCACCACCCCTTTGCCAGACTGCCTTTACCAGCAGGCTCTACCCAGCCATTCTGGTGTGGCTGGACTCTGTCCCCAGGAAGGGAAGGGAGACCTGGAATCACCCTTCTGGAAGACCCTGATCACTGGTTTCTGCAAAATAGAAATAGTGTTCCCGGTTACTCCCATCTGAGAAATTGGCAGGTCCTCCAAGCAGTCCAGCTGGAACTCAGAACTCCAAGGAAATGGAAGTAAAAACAAATGAAGGAAGAATCCGTGCCCAGGAAGTCACACTGGGTCCAGTGTGAGAAAGCAAGGGGAGAGTCCAAGGGTCTGGGAACAAGACAATGGTGTCCTTGTGTACTGAGTATCTGGTGAGCCAGGCCCTGAGGGGAGCCCATCCTAGAATCCTCTCATGGAGTGAACACAACCACCTCCATTCTCCTCACTCACGCTCTCAGGGTGCTTCCCAGGCTGTGTGCAGAACGAAGCTGTGCAGCCAGACCACAGATATTCCTGGTGTGGTCCTTTCCTAGCCGTCTGTGCTTAATCTCCCATCCCTCAGATTCCTCCTCAGGTAGTCACCTCCTAGGCTCATTGGGAATGCTCCAGGGAAAACACAGACAGTGCAGCTGCTAAAATCAGAGGAGTGAAGCCACAGCAACCCATGCCTCCGCTGAGGTCACAAGCAGGGGAAAATGGGGTTCCTACCAGCAGCGCAGGGATAGAAGACGGAAGAGCAAGGTCTACACACAGGCATCATGGAGCCCCTTTGAGGCCACAGGCAATGATGTAATCCCTAACCCTTCACGTTGCTCTGTGTTCTCTGGGACCAAGATCCCTACACACAAAGCTGCCAAGAGCACTGGCTTGTTCTCCTGGTGGGCCTACAACGCTTCTGGGATGTGGTGGTCCAGATGATGATCTACAACACCATACCGTCGCAGATTTTGTTTTGTTTTGTTTTGTTTTCCGAGACAGGGTTTCTCTGTGTAGTTTTGGTGCCTATCCTGGATCTTGCTCTGTAGACCAGCTCTGTAGGCCTCGAACTCACAGAGCTCTGCCTGGCTCTGCCTCTGAGTGTTGGGATTAAAGGCGTGTGCCACCACAGCCCAGCTGTAGAGTATTATTTTAAGTTGTGTTACTTTTGTTTATGTTGCATTTGTTTAACTCTGTGAAGCTGTGTTACTGTGCCTGTGTAAAACACTTGATGGTCTAATAAAGAGCTGAACAGTCAATAGCTAGGCAGGAGAAAGGATAGGCAGGGCTGGCAGGCAGAGAGAATAAATAGGAGAAATCTGGGAGAAGAGAGAAGAAGACAAAAGGGTACACTGTGTGACACACTGCAGCTCCCAATGCCACTAGGATGAATGAAGAGGGGTTGGAAAGACAAAGGAGCAAGGTGGAGGTTTTTGTTTTGTTTTTAATTGATTTTTTCAGGAAGACTTCTATTTGGGGGGATGCTGCAGGGGGGAGGGGAGGATATGGAGGGACTGGAAAGTGAGCGGGATTGGGGTGCATGATGTGAAATTCCCAAAGAATTATATTTTATATATATAGTAAGCCAACATAAAAGAATAAATAATGAGAGAGAGAGTGAGAGAGAGAGAGCACAAGACATCATCAAATCAGTGTTCAAAATACCTAGCAAAAATTGACTAAGGAAGCCCTTATGAGGCCACCGGCTGAAGTTCTCAGTAGAAAGAGTCCTTGGCAGAGCAGAGTGCTCCCTTGGGTGAGGCTTCCAAGTAAAGGAACAAATAGCAGCAGATAGGTGACATCATCAAATTGGATACAAAAGAGTTACCTTCTCATTGGTCTCAAGGACATAATGCTTTGACTTTTGGATCCTCTGTTCCGTTCTCTTCCCTCCCTGTCACGGAGTTAGTGGGGCCTTGAAGAACACTTTGAGATAAGCATGCTTAGGTCTGAAATGGTAAGAGATAGATGGACCCAGAGCCAGCCTCTCAGAGAACTCAGACAGCATGTGACAACTTAGCACTCAAGTGCACGTCACCACCCAGTCTGAAGAGGCACAAAAAGACTGACTCCCAGCTCCATTTTTATTAGTCATGCCGGGGGGGCTTCCAACTCAAGCTCTTTGGCTGTCCCAGCTGCAGGGGGCCTGGGAAACGAGTCCCTTTAATCCCACAGGTTCCCGTGAAAGAAAGGATCTTTTTGTTTGTTTGTTTTTTTGCTTTTTAAGACAGGGTTTCTCTGTGTAGCTTTGCGCCTTTCCTGGATCTCGCTCTGTAGACCAGGATGGCCTCGAACTCACAAAGATCTGCCTGCCTCTGCCTCCCGAGTGCTGGGGTTAAAGGCGTGCACCACCAACACCCAGCAGAAAGGATCTTTTTGTGCCCTCTCTTTTCCTCTTCTTGTCTACAAACCACATGAACTAACCAGAGCCTCTGAAGCCACTGTGGACAGTGAGGCGATTTTGAGGTTGAAAATCATACTCTGGAGATGGTGGTGTCTGGGCTTCTAATCATTTTGTGCAGTTTCCAAACCATCCGTGGACCCGCCACTAGTTATCTCTGATATGAAGATTAGAAAACCAATTTGTTTAAGAAACTACAATCGGATCTCTCCCACCAACCACTGTAATTCCTGACTTACACGAACAACCCTTAGAACTGCCCAGAGCTGAGGACAAACTGTCCCTACTGCAGATGGGTTACTGATAGGATGCCTCATGTCATCTCTCTAAGCCTCAGTGTGTGCCTAAGAGAGGACGACCCTCTGCCCTCAGAGGTCAGAGGTGGTAAACAGGCCTGTGAAATGTGGAGCGTGTAAGTATTTTTTTTGTCAGCTTGACAAAAGCTAGAGTCATCTGGGAAGAGGGAACCTCAATTGAGAAAATGCCTCCATCAGATTAGCCTGTAGGCAAGTCTGTGGTACATTTCCTTGATAAATGATTGATGTGGGAGGGCCTCGCCCATTGTGCTCAGAGCCACCCCTGGGCAGGTGATTCTAGGTGGTGTAAGAAAGGAAGCTGAGCAAGCCAATAAGCAGCATTCCTCCATGGCGTTTGCTTCAGTTCCTGCCTCAAGTTCTTGCCCAGATGTCTATTTTGTTTTGTTTTGTTTTCGAGACAGGGTTTCTCTGTGTAGTTTTGGTGCCTGTCTTGGATCTTGCTCTGTAGACCAGGCTGGCCTCGAACTCACAGAGATCCACCTGGCTCTGCCTTCCGAGTGCTGGGTGCGCCACTGCCCGGCTTGCCCTCTTTACAATGGATTACGATTAGGGCATGTAAGCCAAATAAACTCATTCCTCTCCAAGTTGCTTTTGTTTGTGGTGTTTTATAACATTAGAAAGCAAATTACTACAACATTACAATCTTTATAACATACACGCAAAACTTAACATGCATAACAACGGACTATTGAAACGTATGACAAGACAGATAAACTACACCGCTCAGTGGCAGAGCCCTGTCTGGTGTGTATGGTGGTCTTAGGTTCAGTCCTGGCACTGTTCAAAACAAATGGATACATTTCCAGGAGAAATAGATGATGCCACTATTAAAGGTAGAGACTTTAAGACTCCTCCATCTGCCCGGTGGTAAAGGTGCACACCTTTAGTCCTAGCACTCAGGAGGCAGAGGTAGAAGGATCTCTGAGTTCCAGGACAGCCAGGGCTACAAAGAGAAACCCTGTCTCAAAAAATAAAACAACAAAAAACCAGAAATTTGAAGAATACAGATCCTTCTGTATCTCATGTGAACACTCAGTCATGCTGACCATCTTCTAGGACATGAGACACACCTTAGCAAGTATAAAAAAATGCAAATTACACAGCATCTGCTCTTGGGCCACAGTGGAATTAAACTAGAAGTCAATAAAAAAAAAAATGACTAAAAGACTTTTAATGGCGTTTAAACAACAGATATCTAAATAACACCTGATGTAAATAACTCTCAAGATAAAGTAAATGAAAATGAAACTGCAACGTAAAAATTGTGCGATGCAGAAAAAGCTGTACTTCAAGGAAAATATATAGCATTGAATCAACGTATGAGAAAGGATGAAAGATCCCAACCAGTCATGTAAAGTTCTACTGCAGAAAAATACAGAGTAAAGCAAAGTACACACACACACACACACACTGAAATTGGGCACAGAAAATAAAGTCCAAGGCAGATTCCTTTAGGAGGAAATCAACAAAATTAATACCTCCCTAACGACAGATAACGTGATGCACATGATTCATGTATGATGTGAAACAGGAGACAGTACCACAGATCCCATGAACATCAAAAAGATAGGAAATGAACACTGTGTACAACTGTCCACAAAGGTGGACCCGAGGTGCAACAGATCAAGTCCTTGATTTTAGCCAAAACGCCAAGAAAGAGGTTGGATTTATCCTTTGAAAAACATAAGCACTAAGCGTACACCTGTTAAAGAGACCCATTCAGTCACTAATAACTTTCCAAAAGAGGAGCACCAGGCCCACTATGAGATCTGTGAAATTCTGAGGAAACCGTATCAATTTTCTGTAATCCCCTAGAGAAGACAACAACATAGGGAGTAGATGATACATCCTAACACGTTCTGGGACCCTGTGTTACCAATGCCCAAGCCAGACCTGAACAATACAAGAGGAGAAAATTCAAACTGATTTCTCTCATGAACATGGATGCAAAAATCCTTGACAAAATATTAGCAAATCCAATAATAGATTTTAAAAAATGCATCAAGGCTACAGGGGAATCTGTGCCAGCATGCAAGGCAGCCTAGTTCAACACTCAAACATCAATTTATATAATCCATCACATCAACAGGCCAAAGAAGAAAGATCACAAGAAAGAAAGCTGCACAAAAAAGCATTCGCGAAATCAGCACTTTCTCGGTAGTTACAAAAGAGGCTTTATTCACAAAAGAACAGTTCTTGTCTTAGATAGATGACTGCCGAAATATTTCCAGATGCCGGCTGACAAGATAGCTCAGCAGGAAAAAGCACTTGCCACCGAGCCTGGCCACCTGAATTTGATCCTGGAGACCCACACAATAGCAGAAGGAGAAGACTGACTCCCTCAAGTTGTCCTCTGACCTTCATCTGCCTGGTGTGGCATGCAGGCACATATTTGTGCTCATACATGCAACAGATACATGTAAACTGTAATGTTAGAACTGTTTCCAGGGGGGATGCAAGGCACTCTCCCAGCAGGTCTGCAGCGTCCAGCCCCTGCAGCAGCAGATGCAGGCCCTGCAGAATAACTGTTTGTATCTAAGATTTGTATCTCCTTGAAAGGAGAGGAGAGGATGAGATGTCTGGAAAAGGCCTCTGAAGGCCCGGAGGGTGCTGGTGTTTAAACACAGCTGCCAGAGTCTCATGCCCTGTGGTTTCCTTATAAGAATATCTTGGCCAGGAAGCTGTCAGCTCTGAGTTATACCAAGCTCACTCACTTCGTGACAGCCACCCCCTGCGTAGTAGGACTGTTGCCAGTTCTCTGAGGCGGCAGGAGGCCCACCTCCAAGGTTCCCACCATTCTTCTATTGCCTCTTAGTCATGTATACAGCCAGGTTCCTCTTAGCGGAGCTGGTCACCCAACTGGCAGCAGGCAGAATCTCCAACCAAAATGGTGGTGCCCTGCGCATCAGGATGTGCAGGGGCATGGTTGCAAGGAGTCTACATTCACAGCCTGCCCTGTGACTATGACAAGGAGCAGGTCTCCAGGCCTCCAACAAGGTTGGAGCTTCACCTAGGTTTCAGCTGACCATGGGCCCAGGAGCAAGTGACCTCACCTCGCTGAACGTGGGTCTCTTCCTCTGCACCCTGGGAACAGAAGCTCAGTCTGTTGTCTGCTAGAAGGGCCTCTGGGTACATGGAAGGTTGCCAGGCTCTCAGGAATGCTGGGTTGTGACAGTTCAAGAGTGAATCCTTGCAACCATCCTCAGGAAGCTGAGGGGAAGACACTCCTGTGCACCACTTACACTCAGGCACATCCCCACTTACATACACTCAGACACATACCCATTCACGTGTCCCCACTCATACCACTCGTGAGCCCAGTCACATGCCTCCACTCACACTCACATACTCAGGTGTATACCCACTCACATGTACCTGCTCACACTCACCCACACTCACACATATGCACACACTCAGACTGGACCCCCCCCTCACGTTCACACTCACACAAGTCTGCATCCTCGGACATGATGGCATGTTCACACACTGCTGCTGTAAATGCCTCATTACACCAGTAAGTCTCACTGGCTTTCTTTTTTCACTAGGGAAAGCATCTAAAATGCAGACAGAAGGCTAGAGAATAGTTAGCAGATCCCGTTCTAGGACCTTGACAGTTTACTCACCTGTCAAGGGTGCTTCCTTGGTGGGGTCTGGGCTTCTGTCCACCGGGGCACCTGGCTCACCTGTAGTGTCTTAGGACCCTAGTAAGGCATCATGGCCCGGAGGCCTCCTGGGAACTTGAACAGAGATGTATCTCCAGTGCTGACAAGACAAATTAGGGCAGTTTCTGGGATTCCTCACTCTACTACTATCTCCCGTTTGCCAAGTTGAAGTTGCTCAAGCAGCTGAGGAACTCTTGAGTATCTGGAAGATTCATTCACCATAGCCACATCCTCTGTCTTCCAAGTCCTTGGCTGTCTCTCCTCCTGGGAATTGGGACAGTCCCCTCCAAAGCTAGCCTTGGTGGTCATGTTGGCCAGAGCTTGCTCCTATGACCTCTGCTGAGGAACCATACAGCCTTTAGACACAGAGTTTCCCAAAGAACTAAACAAGGTTCCCACCAGGAACTTCACAGCCATGTGCCTATCTGGTCCTTGGTCTTCCCATCGGTGTTACAGGACAGCTGTTCCCTGTAGCCCCTGTGGGGCCCCTTCAGTGTCACCCACAAAAGCCCTTTGCCAATCTGAACTTTGGCTCTGGATTGGCACCAGGGAGTCTGGCAAAGAAGGATGTCTCCATGGCCAATACCATACAAAGGACAGAATCACCCATTTTAGCATCTGCTCACTCTCCTTTCTCGTGCAAGGACAGAGGACTTGAGACTGCCCAGTGCCCTCAAACTCAATGAGGACAGCAGGGAGACCCCACCTGTTCTGTCATAGAAGTCACCAGACTACCTGTGCCAATTCCAAGCTCATGGTTTCTCATGTTATCCAGGGCAACATAGGATGGGCTAACAGAACTTGGAAGGAGGTGTCTTCAAGGTCACAGGCAGCAATGTCCGGGGTTCCAGGGCTTGCTCTAGGACAGAAGGGAGAAATACACACTGGAATTCTAAAAACAGAGCCTCACCCCAGGCTCCCATCTCCCAGCCTTACTCTCACTTATCCACTGGGTTCACACTTGCTCCAGAGCCCTCCCCAAAGGAGTTTGCATTGTGGAATATTACTTTAACAGTGTAGAGATGTGTTACATTTGTTTACGCTGCCTTTGTTAACATTGTAAAGATGTGTTACATTTGTTCATGCTGCGTTTGTTTAATTGTGTAAAGATGTGCTGCATTTGTTTCACCTGGCCTGCCTAAGGCACCTGATTGGTCTAATAAAAAGCTGAACAGCCAATAGCTAGGCAGCAGAGGAATAGGCAGGGATGGCAGAAAGAATAAGTAGGAGGAGAAAGCTAGGAAGAGAAAGAGAAAAGGAGAAAAGAATGAAGGAGAAAAAGAGGGAGGTGCCCAGGGCCAGCCAACCAGGCAGCCACCAGCCAGCCAGACCAAGTAGGACATACAAAAGGAAAGAAAGGTAAAAAGCCCCGAGGCAAAGCATAGATGAAGAGAAACGGGTTGTTATAAGAGCTAGCAAGAATCAAGTATAAGCCGGGTGGTGGTGGCGGCGCACGCTTTTAATCCCAGCACTCGGGAGGCAGAGCCAGGCGGATCTCTGTGAGTTCAGGGCCAGCCTGGGCTACCAAGTGAGTTCCAGGAAAGGCGCAAAGCTACACAGAGAAACCCTGTCTCAAAAAACCAAAAAAAAAAAAAAAAAAAAGAATCAAGTATAAGATAAGGCTGAGCATTCATAACTAATAAGAAGTCTCCATGTCATGATTTGGGAGCTGGTTGGTGGCCCAAACAAGAAAGCCTGCTACATGTTTGTGATGGTTTCCACCCGGATAGGAAAGGGGCTTGGGAAATTAAACCAGGGATGACACTTCCTGTGTGACCTCCTGCCTAGCTATCTCAGGCTCTCCCCTCCCAGCTACAAAATAGGAATTGTTGGAATCCTTCTGATGCCACACAACCTGAAGTCATCTTCCTACACACAGATGTGGCCACCTCTGTCTTCTCCCTGAGCTTCAGCCTGGTGGCAGTGTGAGGGCTGGGACCAACCTAGGTACTGTGAGTGTTACTCCTGATTCCCAGAAGAAAGGGCAGGGGTTATATAGGGTTTTGTGGGTGCTCCACAACCTTGTTCCTTGAACTGCCAGATATGTGACCATTTGTGAAGGGTCTCAGGAAAACCCTGGCTCTGAAGAGCCATCAGCATCCAAGTGTGGTACCTGGGCCAGTGGGAGTACTCCAAGTGGGAAAAAAAACAACCCAGGAATCCAGTATAGGGCCCCTATGGTACAAGCAAGAAAAACGTACCCACTTCCGGGAGGCTGCCCAGAACATTGACGGCGCCCTTGGTTTAAAGGCTAACTTTCTGAAGTTCAAGTTTGGGTTTTCAGTACATTCCATAGGAATGATAAAACCCCACAATTGCTCCAGGACCATGCTAGAGGCTGCCAGGGGCAGACAAGCAGCTCTGGAAAGCTTACACTGATCCTGACCTTGCTCTATTGCCCCTTGGGGATGCTTTCTCCTCCGGCTCCACCATCTGGACTGCTCCTCTCCACAGGGCCCTGTGCAGAGATCTCACATCCTGAACCCAAGGCCTGCAGCAGCCACTTGCACCCTCATGGCAAGTGGTAGCTCTCTCGCGCTCTCTCTCTCTCTCTCTCTCTCTCTCTCTCTCTCTCTCTCTCTCTCTCTCTCTCTCCCTCTCTAGAAGACTGGATTCCCTGCCCTGAGGCCCTGGTTGGAATATATACACAACACATTGAATAATTTACTTCACACCAGAGACTCCTAATGAGCTTTCACAGTCCTTCTGTAAACCCCTGTCTGACACTAGTGAGCCTCGTGAGCCTCGTGGACACTTGTCTCCTTCCTGAGAGAAGGTACAGCCATGTTAGTCACAGATGATGACCACTTTGCCTATCCGCTCCTCCCAGGATGGAGAAGGCACATGTGTCTTTGCCCCCAGCTTCTGCCTATGAATGGGCTCCAGTGTGTTCTTGTCTACCCTTCAGCCCTCTGACCTCATTCACATCTCAGGCTAATTTTCCTAACAGGTTTCCTACCTTCTTTCTTGCTGAACTGCAGGAGTCCCTTGATTATGCTGGATATGAATTCTTGATTGGCTGGTTGGTTGATTATGAAATTTTCACTAAATATCTGACATTTAAAAGTGTATAATTTGTGGGCTGGAAAGCTGGCTCAATGGTTAAGAACACTGGCTGCTCTTCCAGAAATGCTGGGTTCAATTCTCAACACCTACACTGCATCTTACATCTGTCTGTAACTCCAGTCCCAAGGGATTCAACATCCTCTTCTGGCCTCCAAGGGCACCAGGCACACACATGGTGCACAGACATACATGCAGGCAAAATACTCACACATGTAAACAAATACCAATTTTAAGTGTATAATTCAGTGGTGTCTACTATATTCACCATGTTTTGGAGCCAGTGTCTCTATTTCCAAAACAACCCTGTGCCTATGAAGTAATCTCTTCTCCCACGCTCCCGGCCACCAACAACCAGATTTCATTCTCTGCAGACCAACCTAGTCTCACTACTTTAAGTAAAAGAAGCCATACAATAATATGGCCCTTGCCCTCGAAGCATAATGTTGTTGAAGTTTATTCTTTTTTTGTTGTTTTTTGTTTTATTTTATTTTACTTTATTTTATCTATCTATCTATTTATTTACTTATTTATTTATTGTTGTTGTTGTTGTTGTTTCCTTTTTGTGGGGTATGTAAATGTGATGTGTAAGATGGATTACACCTTCCTTGGAATTATCTTGGGCAGTTTGTAGTCCAAAGCTGATCTGTTTATCGGCTCAATAGCAACATTATGAACAAGGTAGAATTTTTTTTTTAAATTGTCCGGAGCTGAGTACCAAACCCAGGGCCTTGTGCTTGCTAGGCAAGCGCTCTACCACTGAGCTAAATCCCCAACCCGAGGTTTATTTTGTGTTGGTCATTTTTCTTGTTACCGTGACAAAATAGGTGACTGAATTAATTTAAGGAAGGTTTTGGCTCATGGGGGTGGTGGCACTGGAGTCTAAGGGGTTCTATCAGTAACAGTGCTGGGAGCCCGCGATGGCTACCTGGTCACAGGCTGCCCCAGAAGTAGACATGCCCTTCTAGAACCACTCCCCGGGATACACTTCTGCTGGCTAGACCTCTGGAAGGTTCCAGCACCTCCCAGAACAGCGCCACCAGCTGGGGACCAAGTGCCCCAAACATAAGCCCCTGGGAGACATTCCAGGTGCAAACCATATGGCCATATTGTGACATGTCAGTGTTTTATTCCTTTTGTGGCTGAATAAATATTCTTCCGTTGTGTGCATGCTCCACAGGTTTCTAACTGTTGTTCTATTTGCAGACATTTGACTATAGTAATGAGGCTGGGGCTGGGTGTGGTCAGGGGTAGAGCACGTGTCTAGCATGAGTGAGGTCTGAGCTTTGGTTATCAGCACCCCAATATGTTAAAGGTAGCGTGAGGCTGTAAGGGTTTGCACATGAGTGTTTGAGCACTCACTTTCAATCCTTTGAGGCATTTATCTTGTCCAGTATCATGTTAACATAACAAAATCTCAGAGGAAACTAATTTATAGATAGAAAAGGTGTCTTTCGGTCCACAGTGTCGTGTGTGTGTGTGTGTGTGTGTGTGTGTGTGTGTGTGTGTTCATGTATGAGAGGGTATATTTGCATATGTGTGCCCATGCATGTGGAAACCAGAGGTCTTCATGCATGTGAAGGCTCCTTAAAAGTCATCCACCTTGTTTTTGTTTATTATCCTTAAAAAAAAATTTTTTTAGGTGGGCAATGGTGGCACACATCTTTAATCCCAGCATTAGGGAGGCAGAGGCACTCTGCACTCTGAGTTTGAGGCTAGTCTGGTCTACAGAGTGAGTTCCAGGACAGCCTAGGGCTATACAGAGAAACCTTGTCTTGAAAAATGAAAAGAGAAAAATCTGCATATGGGAGTTTGGCCTGCACGTATATCTGTGCACCATGTATATGCAGTTCCTACAGAGTCCAGAAGAGGGCGTTGGGTCCCTCATGACTAGATGAGCAGTCAATGCTCCTGCTGGGCTAGTTAGTTTTTTGCTGACTTGACATAAACTAGCATGTGGAGCACAAATCTGGCTTCGAGCCACACTGTGTGCTTCTACAAGGGTATATCATGGCCAAACATTGGCTCCTTTCTGTGAGAGCCTTGGCAGGGTTGGGGACGTGGTGGAAAGAGAACACTTTGCAAAGTCAGAGTGGGCAGCAGTATTGGCATGCCAAGGCAACTCCGACAAGGTCAGCCCAAGGGGGAAAAGGGAAAGAAGGACAGCTCCTGGCAGCACCAGGGGCTGCAGCCAGACTGAGGCTGAGGCTGAAGGTTCCAACACAAGAAAGGGGACCCCAGGTATGGAGGCATCAGGCGAGCCTGTCTCCCTCCTCAGTCATCATAAGCCCCTGAGAAACGTACCAGGGACTCACTTTAGAACTGAGAAAGGCATCTTGGGAACTAGCTGTTTCAGAAGGCAGAAGTGGCCAGACTTGCCCGTGCTCCCCAGTGGGTCAACCTGGCCTAGTCCTTCCCCTACAACCACTCTACACAGTCGACTCCAGACGGGAAGCCATAGCCAAAGCACAGTCGCCTCTTGTCACATTGGCCCTGTGCCCAGGATAAGCCTGGTCCAAGCCCAATGATGAAATAGCTGCCCCTTCCCTTCCTTTGCAAGTCTCAGGGAGTCCAGAGCTTGGCCCAACCTCCTCCCCAG
>CABHPR010126241.1:0-18309 GCA_902168415.1 Peromyscus melanophrys | reverse complement strand
CCGCGGGATGCGGAGCTCCTTTATGGAAACGAGTTTCCCCGTGGCTATCAAGGACCAGTCCGGTGTGGTTACAGAGGCTTTGATCGCGCCAGAATGTTTCTCAGGCTTCGCGTGCTGCAATATGGTGCAACAGAATTTTTTTAAGTGTGCCTTTTCTTTGTCTTCCTTTTCAAAAAGGGTTGATGCAGTCCCAGTCCCGTTAAAACAGGGCCAGTGTGAAGACATTGCCGAAGTTACACGACTTTAAGGCCTATCTCTTTAACACCCTGTATTTCCCTTTTGCAGTCATTTTTATATTTTTTAAAAAAAATTTATTTACTTTTTATTTTATGTGCATTGGTGTTTTGCCTGCAGGTCAGATCTTGGAGTTACAGACAGTTGTTAGCTACCATGTGGGTGCTGGGATTTGAACTCAGGTCCTTTGGGAGAGCAGTCAGTACCCTTGACCACTGAACCATCTTTCCAGCCCCCCCCCCCCCCCCCATTTTGATTTTTTTTTTTTAATTCTTTTGTTTCTCAAGAGAGGGTTTCTCTGTGCAGCCCTAGCTGCCCTGGAACTCGCTCTGTAGACCAGGTTTGTCTTGCATTCAAGAGTTCTTCCCTGCCTCTGCCTCCCACGTGCTGGGACTAAAGGCATGTGCCACCACACCTGGCTTTTCTATTCTTTTTTGTTGTTTGTTTGTTTTTCGAAACAGGGTTTCTCTGTGCAGTTTTGGTGCCTGTCCTGGATATCTCTCTGGAGACCAGGCTGGCCTTGAACTCACAGAGATCCGCCTGGCTCTGCCTCCTGAGAGCTGGGATTAAAGGCGTGTGCCACCCCTGCCCTAAACTTTTTTAATTTTTTGTTTGTTTTTTGAGGCAGGGTTTCGCTGTGTAGCTTTGCACCTTTCCTGGAACTCACTCTGTAGCCCAGGCAGGCCTCGAACTCCTGGCTCTGCCTCCCAAGTGCTGGGATTAAAGGCGTGTGCCACCACCGCCCGGCACAACTTTTCTATTCTTTAGTAACTTTTATTACCAAATCAAGATGACCTCTGTAGCTTTTAAGTTTTTGGTTTTGGATTTTTTGTTTGTTTTTGTTTTTTTCCCCCTTTCTCACGTTTAAAAGCCATTTCCTGGGGTTAGGGATTTAGCTCAGTGGTAGAGCGTTTGCCTAGCAAGCACATGCCCTGGGTTCGGTCCTTACCTTGTGGGGTAGGAGGACGAAATAAAAGCCATTTTCTAGTTGGGTGTGGTGAAGGCAGAAAATGGTGGATCTCTGAGTTAAAGTCCAGCCTGCCCTAAAGAGCAAGTTCCAGGACAGCCTGAACTACACAGAGAAACCCTGTCTCGAAAAAGCAAAACAAACAAAGGCCATTTTAGCACTAGCTGTCACTCAGACCTCCTCTGCTAAAGCTTTGCAACTCCACACTCAGCAGAAATGAATGGGAGCGGATGGGCAGACAGGGCTGTACAATGTAGCTTAAGCTGACCTCCAATTTAACTAGCCTCCTTCCTCAGCTCTAGGGCTGAGATTACAGGCCTGTGCCATGTTTATGATGCCCCTCCAAGGTTAAGATCTTTTAAAGTAAGACAAACTCCGAACACCGCCCACCCCCCCTCCATTCTTTCACTCCATTTAACTTGTAAGCAGCTCAATGATTAAAAATCATCAAAATGGAAAGGAAGAAAGAGCTCTTGCAGATCTGGTAAAGCCAGAATGTTTCAGAGAGCATTGGGTGGAAGTTGGGAGTTGTGGGCTCAATTCCTGATCTTGTTCTTCCCTATTTTTCTTGACATATCTTAGCTTTCTTTTTCCTCCTCCTTCCTCCCCTCCCCTTTTCCTTTTTTGAGACAGGATGTTAATATGCAGTCTATGCTGGCCTTGAAGTCATGTCAATCCTGACCTAACCTCTAGAGTGCTAGGATTCGAGGCTATGAGCCACCATGCCCAGCCTCCTGCACTTTTAGTAACTTCTGATCAGAACCCAGCAACTTCCCAAGGAGGTTCCTCCCCCCTGAACACACCATTTGATATTTTCTTAGAATTGAGCAGGAGAAATGGAACATGTATAAAACAACCAAATTGTTGGCAGATAACAAGGTAAGTGTTGCAAGGAACCAAGTAGAAGGAAGAAATAACTTCAACTAACTGAGGGTTCCCTAGGAAACAGTTCCGAGTGAATCCTAGGGCTTGTGTTCCAGGGAAACAGGATTCTGAGAGCCAGTGTTCTGGCAAAGGAAAAGGGTGAAAGGAGGCACAGAAATGGGTAGGTTGGGAAACTGAGAGAGGCCTTTCCGGCTCCACTTTAGAGGCATGGTTGGTTGCAAAGGAGAATGAAAAGTTCCATTAAGGTGAGATCAGGAAGGAGTTAGAACTTGGTCTTCATTCCAGAAGCCTTTTAAATAGGGACATAAGGGGCTGGAGAGATGGCTTAGAGGTTAAGAACACTGCTTGTTCTTCCAAAGGTCCTGAGTTCAATTCCCAGCAACCACATGGTGGCTCACAACCATCTGTAATGAGACCTGGTGCCTTCTTCTGGCCTGCAGGGATATGTGCACTATATACATAATAAATAAATAAATTTAAATAGGGACATAAGCCATGCGGTGTAGCACGAATCTTATTAATAAAATCAAACCTGGAGCCAGGTATTGGGGTGAACGCTGGAAGATCAGAGAAGCAGAACAAATCACAGCCACCTCACCTCGCCAGTTCCTCTGCTAATCCTGTTTCCTCAGACTGGATGCCTCTCAGCTGAACTGTTTCTCTAAAGCCTAAAAGCTTAACCACCTAGTTCTTGGTCCTCACGCCTTATATACCTTTCTGCTTGCTGCCATCACTTCCTGGGATTAAAGGCTCACTTCCTGGGATTAAAGGCGTGAGTCACCATGCCTGGCTGTTTCCAGCGTGGCTTTAAACTCACAGAGATCCGGATGGATCTCTGCCTCCCAAGTGATAGGATTAAAGGCGTGTGTGCCACCATTTCCTGGCCTCTATATCTAGTGGCTGTTCTGTTCTCTGACCCCAGATAAGTTTATTAGGTGCACAATATTTTGGGGAACGCAATATCACCACAGGGCGGTGGTGGCACACGCCTTTAATCCCAGCACTTGGGAGGCAGAGGCAGGCGGATCTCTGTGAGTTGAGGCCAGCCTGGTCTACAAAGTGAGTTCCAGGAAAGGTGCAAAACTACACAGAGAAACCCTGTCTCGAAAAAACCAAAACCAAAAAAAAAAGGCGGGGGGGACATAATATAGAATATCATACTCATAGTGTCGTACCGTACACGTGACTAAATACCCATGATATGCTACTGTTTTTATTTGTTTCATGGTCTCACTCATAGCCCAGACCTCCCAGTCCTCCTGACTGATGGGGTTATAGGAGCATGTCACCATATCCAAGTAAAAAGATGTTTTAAAGGATTACTTAGTGGATTATAAAGAGGTAGATAGACAGTTTGGCAGGAACAAGCAAAACCTTGCTAAGAAATTCAGCATGTTGGTTCATACCTGTAATCCCAGCACTGGGGAGGCAGGAGCAGGAGGCAAGTTCCAGGCCAGCCAGCTCTACACAGTAAGACCCTGTCTCAAAACAACAGTGATACCAACCCATCCCCCAAATCAGCCAAAACATATAGTGGTACACACCTGTAAGCCTAGCACAAGAGGGGCTAAAAAACAGAAAGATTGCCATAAATTTAAGACCAGTTCTAGTCCAGCCTGGATGATGGGCAATCCTGCCTCAAAGGAAAGACCCACATTCAGGTAGTCCTTGGAAATGGGAGATGTAGAGCCTTTTGGATGTGAGTTTGGGAGTCTTTATTATAGACACAATTGAAGTGTTGTTGTATTAGGAGATGGAAGATAAGCGTAATACCTAGAGAAATGCTGGGGAGAAGGGGCATGGGCAGAAAAGGCCAAGAAGACTGGCTGAAGAAGTAGAGAATTAGAATAGTGTAGTATCAAACCATTTAAGAGCAGGGTGTTGAGGCCAGAAGTTTCTCTGTCCCATCCGACCTCAGTGTCTGGACGTATCTCTCCCACCCGAGGCTTCACAGCCGCTTATAACATAATCACTCAGAGGCTTAATATTGATTACAAACGGTATGGCTCATTATTAAGTAGCTCTTATGACGTAATTCAACCCATTTCTATTAATCTGTGTTTGCCACATGGCTCCATGGCATTACCTGTTCTCTCACATCTTGCTTCTCCTGGCGGCGGCTCGCAGCTTCTCCTGACTCCACCCTTCTTCATCTCCATCTTCAGTTTGAATATAACCTTATTCTGCTTCCTCGCCACTGGCCAAACAGCTTTATTTATCAGCCAATGGGAGCAACATATATTCACAGCATACAGAAAGACATCCCACAGCAGGGTGTTCATTCTAATATGGAATGAGTTGTCATATCCCTGAAACAGGATGAAAAGGGGCTTCTAAGTGTTAGCAAATGGAATAATGTTCATAAACTCCAACCTCGTATTTGGATGTTTATCACATAGGCATTGGGAAAGAAAAATTTGAGAGTTATTCCCATTTTAGAAAACACTACAAAGGTGGGAAGAAAATAGACTGAGTTTTGACAGAGAGAGCATTTGAGAACCAAATGCAGTCATTGGTGGAGGAAAGGGTCTGAGAAGTTATTTGAGACTTTCCATTGCACAATTTCAGTGGCGTAGGAGGGTAGGGGGTTGCAGAGGTTCAAGTGATGAACAGCTGAAGTCTGGAATGTTGACCTCTCCTTGTGGTAAGGCACTGGACTAGGGCCTAATCCAACATTTGCACCAGGAAGGATTCAGCAACATTAATTGAAACTATGTAGCCCTGTAATGAGTACTTGTGTATTCAAATTGAAAGAATAATGTTACCTTTGAATGGACACATGGAAACTTGAAAATTGTACTGCATTGGAATAGATAACACAGTAGAGAACTAATGGAGTGATAACTGTCTAATGAGAACAGCATATTTAATTATGTTTGAGGTTTGGGATTTGGATTATTTTGCCAAGTCAGGTTACTCATACAGAAATCCACAGGTAGTGCCAGTGAAAATATTATTAACTAGAAAGCCCCAAGGTTAAAATCATAATTACATTCACACTTAGATCATTCTGATTCATTGATTCAAACCTACTTGCTTTTGTGCCAACAGATAGAAAAGATTAAATCAATTTGTAGATAAAGGTAAGTCACTCAAAAATAGGTAATAGGTAAGCCTAAAATCACTGTCCTCTGATAGAAATCTCATGTAGTCACATAAGTAAATGTGACCAATAGTAATTGAGAGAGGAAAAAATCAGTTAATGAGGGCTGTGATTGAATGCGTAAGCCCTGATGTAACAGTATTAGGAGGTGGGACTTAATGAGAGGTGACTAGATCACAGGACAGAGTGGCTGGATGAATGCCATTGTGAAGGAACAGGTTCCTTCTCAGGGGACAAGTTCAGTTCCCCCACCTTCCTCTCGTTCTCCAAACCCCTTATTCTATTAGAGATCTCACAGCAAGAGTGTCGTTATTACATCCAGCCCCTTCATCTTGGGCTTCCCAACCTCTAGAACTATGCGTCAATAAATTTCTCTTCATTATGAATTATCCAGTCTGTGATATTTTGTTACAGCAACATAAAACAGGACAGTGTCAGAAGTTAAGGCTAGCCTGGACTACATAGCAAGACCCTGTTGATGGGAGGGGGTTGTTAATGCAAACTTTTATTACTAAAGAAATTACTAGCATATTCCCTATTCTATAGAAACCTGAAATGTATACATTTTGAGTAAAATATTGACATTTTGAAACATCATGAGGGCAGTGTGTGCAACTCAGAGGTAAAACATCACTTAGTATGTACAAGCCCCAGGTTGGAGCCCTAGTACTGCCAAAAAAAAAACATCCAAACAAAAAAACAAAAACCGGAAAATCTCTGGTAGTCAGGTATAATATTGCACGTGTAATCAGTACCTGGGAGATAACAACAGGAGAATCAGGAGTTTAAGGTCATCCTCTGCTTCATAGTGAGATAGAGAGCAGTGTGGGCAACCTGAGACTTTAGAGATTGTGTGTGTGTGTGTGTGTGTGTGTGTGTGTGTGTGTGTGTGCACGTGCATGGGCATATGTGCATGTGTGTTACAGGTAACAGAACTGACTCCCACAAGTTGTCTTTTGGTCTCCATATATGCACTATAGTATACACACATGCATACACACACATATAACACAAATATCAATAGTAATTTATAGTAAAAACGTAATAGTAAATATTGTTAAAAATTACTTTGCCAGGTATAAATAAAGTTCAGGTTATATACTGTTCCTTCTGAAATGAATATGTAAAAAGAGTATCCCCCCCCTTTTTTTTTGGTTTTTTGAGACAGGGTTCTCTGTGTAGCCCTGGCTGTCCTAGAACTCACTCTGTAGACCAGGCTGACCTGAACTCAGAGATCCACCTGCCTCTGCTTCCCAAGTGCTAGGATTAAAAGCATATACCATCAGTATCCCTTTATTTTATAAATGTAATTCCTTTTCTTGGGTTGGTTTTCACCTTGGATAAGGATTACTTTTATTATGTATGTATTTATACAAAATGTAGGGCCAGATCAATAGGGTCATATGGCATTCTGGCGTAGCGATTCCCTGCATCCCAGCACCAGCAATCAGCCAGATTCCCATCTATCTACAGCCTGGTTTCAGCTCCAAGTGTGGGAAATGACAACTGTCCTGTTTTATTTCAGTGGCTGTGTGTGTCACTGGATGTAGGTCAGCATTTTAACTTTCCTGAGTGACCTGGATGGTTTCTGTGATAAGCGAGTCATAAGCAACACTCTGACGTCTTTTGTTACTTCAAGAAACAACAGATTACTCATTGTTAATTTAAGAGGACCGATTTAGAAATCTACGTCAGAGGCCAAATTGATAATCCAGTTTTACAAATTAAAAGCAATTTACATGACCCATAAGTCTGATGTGATGTCTCCCTGTGTTCTTCGGAAGTTAGCAAACCCTTGGAAAATTAATTTCATTTGCATTCTGTTGCCAGGCATTGTCTGATAGCAGTACATTGTTTGTGGGGTAGTACAATACATAGTCAGATAGGTTTGTAGCTCTCTTATCTCAAAACAGTTGCCTGGCAGATAGCCTAGCATTTGTGGTGGGGGCTTAGAAAATACAGGCTTTGAAGTCAACTTCTCTGCTTGAATTGTGGTTTGCTCTATATTCTTTTATAAGTAGCTTAGCTTCAGTGAACTAATTCTGCTGCCTAAATGATTGTTAATAACGGTATCAAGGCCATGGACACAGCTGAGCTGGTAAAGGCACCTGCTGCCAAGGCTGTGAACCTATGTTCCATCTCAGGCACCCACACAGTAGGAGAGAATCAACTCCACCAAGCTGTCCTCTGTTATTCACACAAACAAAACGAAATAAACAACAACACCCCCAAAACTCTGATGGGCTGAAGGTGTATCTCAGTTGGTAGAATGTTTACCTGGGATGTAAGTGGCCTTGGGTTTGATCACCAGCAATATATAAAATAGGTATGGAGGCACATGCCTGCAATTCCAACACCTGGAGAGTGGGTAGTAGAGGTCAGGATTGAGTCTGAGGCCAACCCAGGCTACATGAAACTCTGGCTCAAAACAACAGGGCTAGAGACACCGGCTTTTCTTCCAGAGGACCCGGTTTCAGTTCCCAGCACCACGTGGTGGCTCACAACTGTAACTCCAGTTCCCGGGCATCCAACACACTCTTCTAGCATGCTCAGGCACCAGGCACACACATGGTGTGTCACCCAGATACATAAAATAACAAACTAAACAACAGAAGAAGAAAATAGGAAGGGAGAGAAAAGGGAATGAAAGAAAGGGGTTGGCTGGTTCTCAGCCTTTTGGTAAGATCAAGTGTAGAAAGAAAGGGGGTTGCAGAGGTGGCATGGAGGTTAAAAGCACCTGCTGCTCTTCCAGAGGACCTGAGTTCAATTCCCAACACCCACATGGCAGCTCACAAAAATGTGTAATTCTGATTCTCAGGGATCCATGAGCCTGGTGTACAGAGCAAGTTCCAGCACAGCTGGAGCTACACAGAGAAACCATGTTTCAGAAATCAAAACCAAGAAAAACGAAAGAGTGATAATAGATTAGAAGGAAAATGGAAAATATAATTGGGTACACTGGTACAGCCTGTACTCTGTTACTAGAGAGACAGAGGTGAAGGCTGGGCACTGGAGGCCAGGCTAGGCAAAGTGGTAAGAGGTCCACATTCAAATTGTGTGTGTGTGTGTGTGTGTGTGTGTGTGTGTGTGTGTAAACAAGACACTATCTGAGGTGGTAGACACAATGCTTAAGTGATTCGTGTTAGTAAATCTTCTAAGCTTCTCATGTAGCTCATCCATTACTCCTTTCACAAAGGAGAAAACAGAAACAGAAGCCTGCTCAAGACCATGTGGCCGAATAGAGAAGATCAGGTTCATGTTCTGAAAATGTCTGATATGGCCTGTGATCCCAGCACTTGAGAGGCTGAGGATGGAGGATCCTGAGTTGGTCCAGCTTGGACTACATAGTAAACTTCAGGCAGGCAGGCCTGAGCTATAAAGTAAAACACTGCTCCCCCGAAAGACAACTAATTTACAGAGCCCAGTTTAAAGCAAGCATTTCAGCTCTATTGACTCTCTGGATCACTTTGGCCATAGAGTGTCAAGCTCCAGCAGGTAAATGAGAAATTATGACAGTCAGAGTGAGGTCAGTGAGATCTCTCAGCCAGTCAGACAATTCAGTACCTCCTGAGTTTCTACCAGGTTGGGTCTGGGCCTTCCTGTGGGCCTTTAAATATCTTGTCTGATGTAACAGTTATTGCCTGACCTTTGTGAACAAGGTACTTTCTTTAGGGAAAGAACTTCATTTTTTATATTTTTTATTCTTTGAGAATTTAATACGTGTATATAATGGAATATAATTGTATAAAACCTCCATTTCTTCCCTCTAGTCCACCTCATATTTGATTTTCTTTTTCAGTTGTACAGAACACTCAGTACAGAATCATGTGCATGATCTCTAATGACTTGCTAACAGAGTTACTGGCAATGACATAGAATGTCTCATGCACCAGAAGGCTGTCTTGTCAGTAACTTTACCAGGAGGGAATGTTTGCATTGAGAACAGGTTGGACCAGGAGGGACCCCCTTGGACACTATCCTTCCTTAATCATGACGTATTTATTTCATCTTTCAAAAAAGAATTTAGCAATATTTTAAATGCATACTAACTGTGGTGGTTTGAAAGAAAAAGGCCCCCAAAGGGAGTGGCACTATTAGGAGGTGTGGCCTTGTTGGAGGAAGTGTGTCACTGTGGGGGCGGGCTTTGAGGTCTCTTTTGCTCAAGCTTCCCTCAGTGTGACAGTCAGTTGACTTCCTGCTGCCTTCTGTTCAAGATGTAGCCAGCACTACATCTGCCTGCATGCTGCCATGCTCCCTGTCATGATGATAATGGACTAAACCTCTGAAACTGTAAGCAAGCCACCTCAATTAAATGTTTTCTTTATAAGAGTTGCCATGGTCATGGTATCTCTTCACAGCAATAAAAACCCTAAGACACTAACATGTAAAGAACTTATATAGATTTTTTTGCTTATCTGTATTAAAATCAGGATACTTTTAACCAGTGATTGACCATTTGATCAACTCCTCCTCTGTAGGGGAAATCACTACTTATTTGGGGGAGGGAAGGCTTTGCTGAACAATATGTGAACACATAGTTCACATGCTCCCAGCACTTGGGATCCTGAGGCAGAAGCTGTGCATTTGAGGACAGTTAGAGCTACGTAATGAGTTCCAGGTGAGCCTGGGTTACAGTGTGGGACCATATCTCACAGAACAAAGTGCTAGTTCGGAACAAGATGGCCTAGCAGGTGAAGGTGCTTGCAGGACAAACCTGCTGAGTCACGTAAGAAGCCAGATGTGCAAATGTGCATCTGTAATCCCAGCACTCCTACAGCAGAACGGCTTGGAAGCTCACAAGCCAGCTAGCATGAGTGTCCATCCAGTGCCAGGAAACAGCAAGAGAGATTGTCTTAGTTACTGTTCCATTCCTGTGATGAGACACTATGGCCAAGGCATCTTATAGAAGGAAGGGCTGGCTTATTTTGAGCTTTTGGTGTGCTAGAGAGATGGGTCCACATCAACATCACCATCATAGCTTGGAATCATGGCAGCAAGCACTAGCCATAGTAGCAGGAACAGCTAGCTCACGTCTCCAACATCAAGCACGAAACAGAACAAACTTGAAATGATGCAAGTTTACGTTTTCAAACCCAACATACTTCCTTCAGCAAGGCCACATCACCTCAGCATCCCCAAACAGGGCCACCAACTGAGGACTAGTTATTCAAATACTGGAGACTAAGGGGAGCATTTATCATTCAAACCACCACACTCTACTCCCTAACCCCCATAGTTTCATGGGCATATCATAGTGCAAGAAATGTCTTTAGGACCCTGACATTAATCCACGCACATATGAACACCTGATTTTTGACAAAGAAGCCAAAACTATACAATGGAAAAAAAGAAAGTATCTCAACAAATGGTGCTGGCAGAACTGGATGTCAATATGTAAAAGATTACAAATAGATCCATATCTGTCACCATGCACAAAACTCAAGTTCAAGTGGATCAAACATCCAGTTACACTAAACTTAATAGAAGAGAAAGTAGGAAGTACTCTTGAACGCATTGGCACAGGAGATCACTTCTTAAATATAACACCGGCAGCACAGACACTGAGCACAACAATTAATAAATGGGACCTCTTGAAACTGAGAAGCTTTTGTAGAGCAAAAGACATGGGTCAATAAGACAAAAAGACAGACAACAGAATGGGAAAAGACCTTCACCAATCCTACATCTGACAGAGGACTGATCTCTAAAGTATATAAAGAACTCAAGAAACTAGACATCAAAATACTGAACAATCCAATTTTAAAAAATGGGAGCCGGGCGTTGGTGGCGCACGCCTTTAATCCCAGCACTCGGGAGGCAGAGCCAGGCAGATCTCTGTGAGTTCAAGGCCAGCCTGGGCTACCAAGTGAGCTCCAGGAAAGGTGCAAAGCTACACAGAGAAACCCTGTCTCGAAAAACAAAAAAACAAAAAAAAAAACAAAAATAAAATAAAATAAAATAAATGCTCAACATCCTTAATCATCAGAGAAATGCAAATCAAAACGACTCTGAGATACCACCTTACACCTGTCAGAATGGCTATGATCAAAAACACCAATGACAGTCAATGTTGGAGAGGATGCGGAGCAAGGGGAACACTCCTCCACTGTTGGTGGGAATGCAAACTTGTACAACCACTGTGGAAATCAGTATGGCAGTTTCTCAGAAAATTGGGAATCAATCTACCTCAATACCCAGCCATACCACTCTTGGGCATATACCCAAGGAATGCTCAATCATATCACAAAGATACATGCTCAACTATGTTCATAGCAGCACTATTCATAATAGCCAGAACCTGGAAACAACCTAGATGCCCGTCAACTGAAGAATGGATTATGAAAATGTGGTACATATACACAATGGAGTACTACTCAGCAGAGAAAAACAATGACAACATGAAATTTGCAGGCAAATGGATGGAACTAGAAAGTATCATCCTGAGTGAGGTAACCCAAACCCAGAAGGACAAACATGGTATGTACTCACTCATAAGTGGATACTAGATATAAAGCAAAGAACAATCAGACTACAACCCACAGAACCAGGGAGGCTATATGGCAGGGGGGGACCCTAGAATGACTGTGGCTTATAATAAGTTTTGGTTTTACTCAATTACTGGGCAAGCCTCAATGAAACATTTCACTATCACTATTAGAATAAGAATTTATGCTGTATCAAGCTGATAATAGAAAAATAAATAAATAAATAAATAAATAAATAAATAAAATAAAAATTAAAAAAAAAAAAGAAATGTCTTTAGTCCGATTTCAAAAGTCCCCATAGATTTTCAGTTTTAACACTGCTTAAAAGTCCAAGTCTTGCCGGGTGGCGGTGGTGCACGCCTTTAATCCCAGCACTCGGGAGGCAGAGGCAGGTGGATCTCTGTGAGTTCGACGCCAGCCTGGTCTATAGACCGAGATCCAGGAAAGGCACAAAGCTAAACAGAGAAACCCTGTCTCGAAAAAAAAAAAAAAGTTCAAGTCTTGTCAGAGACTCAAGGAAATCTCTAATGAAGCCCCCTGTAAAATTAAAAAAAAAAAAAAAAGCAAATTACGTATTTCCAACATACTGTCATGAAAAAGACTCATCATTCTAAAAGGAAAAGTAAGGACATGGTGAGGAAATACTGGACCAAAGCAGGATCAAAACCCTGTAGGTCATACTCCTGTAGCTCCATGTTTTCTGTCAAAAGACTTAATGGCTCTAAGCTCTTCCTCTTTCAGCTTTGCTGTCTGTAACATCCTTTTTTGGGGGGGGGTGTTGAGTGAGAATGGCCCCTGTAGGTTCATAAGTTTGAATGCTTGGTCTCCAGTTAGTGGAACTTGTTGAGTAGGTGTATCACTGGGGGATGGGCTTTGAGGTTTCAAAAGCCCAAGCCTGCTGTGGGACGTCTTTCTATATGCTGTGAATATGTGTTGCCCTGAATGGTTGATAAAGAAAGCTGCATTGACCTATGGCAAGACAGCTTAGAGGCAGGCAGAAATCCAAGCAATAGACAGGAAGAGAAAGGAGAGGCAGAGAGATGCCATCCCACTATCCAGAGAGCGGCTTGTAATGGCACACAGGTAAAGTCATGGAACATGTGGCGACATATAGATTAATAGAAATAGGCTGAGTTATAAGAGCTAGCTAGCAAGAAGCTTGAGCCACAGGCCATGGCCATACAGTTCATAATTAATATGAGCATCTGTATGTTTATTTGGGTCTGAGTGGCTGTGGGACCGGGCGGGACACAGGAAAACTTCTGACTACACAAGCCAGTCTCCCTTCCCCTCCTCTCCTCTTTCTCTGCAACTGGCAGGTCAGATGTAAACTCTCAGCTTCTTCTCTAGGACCATGCCTGCCTGACTGCTGCCACACTCCCACCATGATGATCACGGACTCATCCTCTCAAACTGTAAGCAAGCCCCCAATTAAATGCTTTCTGGTATGGACCACAAGTTGACCATTCCTGCTTGACAAAATTCTGGCATTTCAATATTGCAGACCACACTTCCCCAGCACCTTTTTACTTTCATTTTTAATGATTCTCAATATTAATGCCTTTCCCTTCAGGAAATTTTGTGTGGGCTATGGTAAAGGATGAAAATATGTACAATAGTAGCCTCTCTAAGCAAAATAATTCTTTGGGAAAAAAATCCCTGCCACTGCAGAACTAGAAATTCCATTGTGCCCTCCTAATTTCACCAAGAACAGGAATGTTAGAGATTTACTGGACACATCTGATCCCACAATTCAGATCCAGAGCCTGAGGCCATTAAGGGCAAGTGTTCAGTTAATAAGTCTAGAGAAATTAGAATGTTATGGTATAATGGGAAAAGAGTAAGACATCAGGACCTTCCCTTTTGGGAGCATATGAGGGGAACAGGCCCATATAGTAAGACTAAGAAATTGTAGTATATGGCCGGCTCCCCAGAAGTCCTTTTCCCAGTTAACACATGGCTCGTACCTTTTGTCAAGGTCAATGCTAGATCCTCAAGCCCTGATCAAGCCACACCCCAGCTCACATGCCCCCTTTTCTCTCATTTAATCCTATATGCAAATATAGAGTATAAAAGGTTAAACTTTTTATATTAAACACTGCTGGCCACCAACCTCAATTCACCCTCAGATTGAGTTGTCTTCACCCCCCCCCCATCCTCTTTGGGGCCTGAATCCCCACCACCACCACCACCACCCTGCCAGGCCGAAACAGGTCTCTGGCAGTTTTCTCTTATAAGATGCTTTGGTCATGATGCCTCCTCACAGCAATAGAACAGTAACTAAGACAAGACAGGGTGGTTCCACTCCCTATGCACAGCTCTTCTTGGCAGACATCCAACAACTCTGGCAACTCCAACATCTGGGGGTCTCCCTGGAGAGTGCAAGCCACGCTTCATTTCCAGAGCTTCAAAACCAATGGTTTCTCTGAGACCTACACACAGAGACTCCGAGACTACACGTTACCTGGCCTCAGCAACTCTCTGAAACCATGGAGGAATGTAGATGTAACGGTCTTATTAAATAAGAATCACAGAGACAAATGCAGAGTTAAAAGCCCAAGAGGTCAGAGCAGTAGCTAAGAGCTGAGACTTAAAACGCCTTCTTACCCTTTGCTGCTGCTGCTGTCCTTCCCCTCAGAAAGAGACCTACTTCCTGTGTATCTGCCTTTTTATTGACTTTCTGTTCTGCCTTCTCATTGGTTGTAAACCCAACCACATGACCTCCTCATCACTGCCTGTCTATACAGACCTCCAGGTCTTCTATGGTTGGTACTGAGATTAAAGGCATATGTCTTCAAGCTGGTGGTGTCCTTGAACACACAGAGACCTGCCTGTCATGTGATTGGGATTAAGGGCATGTGCTACCACTGCCAGACTTTTGCTATGGCTTGCTATTGGCTCTGACCCCCAGGTAATATTATTTATTTATTTATTTATTTATTTATTTATTTATTTATTTATTTATTTATTTTTGGTTTTTTTCGAGACAGGGTTTCTCTATGTAGTTTTGCACCTTTCCTGGAACTCCCTCTATAGTCCAGGCTGGCCTTGAACCCCCAGAGATCCACCTACCTCTGCCTCCTGAGTGCTGGGATTAAAGGCATGCACCACCACCACTCAGCGTAACTTTATTTATTAACATACAAATAAAATCACATTTCAGCACAAATAAAATATCACCATATTCCTCCTTTTTATTTTAATAAAAAGAAAAAAGGAAAAAAGTTATAACTAATGTAAGAAAAACTATATACAAAAAGTACAATAACTATATACAATATATACAAGCAATAAATACCTCAACAATGTCTAGTCTATTTGCATTTGACAAATTCGGAGAAAATAATTCCATTATCTATCCTATTTTGGTAAGTCCAAAATGTGCCTGATTCTCTTTCTATCCTAACTTATATTACTAGCAGAACTATCTTATAACGTCTTTCAAATTTATACACTTAACACCTCTTTAGTGAGTTTCTTTTCTGAAATTCTTAACAAGGAAAACTATAACTATCTAATCTTCAACTATAACTATCTTCAACTCCCTCAGAGACTCAAGAAGGAAATAATATTACCTAACAAAAATAAAAGGAGGAAGTGCACGCAAGCAGCTTCCAAAAAAAAAAAAATGTGAGTTGACAGAAACAGCCAGCAGCCTGGACAGTCACCCAAGGTTTCTCCGCAGTATTGGGGCATCATCTTCAGCCTATAGGCTTAGTGTATCTGACAGACTCATTTGTGAAGTAGGATGTACACAAGGTCAACAGTTCTACCTCACATTTGGTGAGAGCAGTCCATGTACCAGAAACATCTGAATTCCACTAGTGTTATGTCATGATTCAGGATTTTAAATTCTGGAAATTGTTGATTTTTTTTTAATTCAGCTGTCCATTCTTCTTGGCTTGTGTGTGTGGCTTCATCTCGGGATCCCATTCTTCTCTCCATCCCTTTCTTCTCGGCTTGTGGGTGGCTTCATCTCCTTTATTAAATGCCAGTCTACCATTGAGAGGTTAGACTCCGTCAGCTCCGTTATTCTTTCAAGAATAACAGTTTCAGCTGCTGTTCCACTGCACATCAGAAGCCATCGGTCCACTGCCTGTTCAGCTGCCTTCGAAGGAAAGGTCACTGTACCTTTTCCGGATTGCAAAGGCCACTTCAGGGATGGTGCCATATTGTCCTGGCCTCAGAGGATGCCTGTTCTTAAAGCCACAACCACACTTGTCTTGGCAGGAATCGGTAGTCCTTTGTTTCGTGTCCTGTCTGTCCATTTTGTCCTGTTGTCAGCAGTTCATTCAAGGATATTTTGTTGTCCAGTGGCTAACTTTTGCCACAATGAAAGTTAACTCCATATGCAGTTTTTTTAATGCCCATATTTTCTCTGAAGTAGATTGGTACTGCCAGAAGCCAACATGTCTCATAGTCATAAAAAAAGGAAAAAATTTCTAAGTTATTAAAACATTTTAAATGCCATATTCTGTACATCTCTGAAGGGTTTGAAGATGACCTGTCTATCTAAAATATATCTGCTCAATCTAGAAAACATACCTAATATGACTACAAGTTCTATTATAATGTCTAACTACTAACTTCCATTTCTTTATCTCCTAATAGTTGGTAATAATAACATTCAAGGATCAGAAAATTGCATTACATTGTTAAATGAACTGTATAAGTACAATAGCTTGAACAAGATTAGAAATATATGTATAGCATTTTCTAACAATATCAATCTCAATATATATAATTTGTATACAATATAAAAAAATCTAATACAAAGTATTTAAAACTAGTAATTGTCTTTTAAAAGTAGATTCAATAATCTATCTTTTTATCTATATCATATCTACATTTTCTCTTTATTTTTCCGAGTAGATTCAATAATCTACCTTCTATTCTATCATTTCTATGTATCTTTTTTTTTTTAAAATAAGAACCTTTAATCTCCTTTGCTTAGTCCTTTTCCTAACCCTTGACAACAACTTGTAACCAACCCTCCTAAACAATGAAAATTATCCCAGACCCCAAACCCATTAAAAGACCAAAAATCCACCTGCCCCACACCACCTCTTTGGGAATGTGGGCGTCGTATTCTTAAAATTGCTTCCTGCTGGATATGGGTGAAGGTATCATTATTCTGAAAAGAAAAATGTTGGGGTTAATTGTCAAATTCTAGGAAAGGTAGCTATATCCTTTGTTGTCCAGTCTGAACATAATGCTAAAGTTCCGGTCTTATCTCAAGTCCTTATTCAAGTAATCTTTGAAACTGGATCATCTCAGCTAGCCATCTCAAAATTGGTCTGAGCAGTTTGTAGTCCAAAGCTGATCTGTAGATGATGTTTGTCAGCTTAGTGATATTATTATTGTCCATGTGGAATTGTTGTTGTTGTAGGGCCCCATCTTCTTCCTGTAGACTTCAGTTGAGTTAGGCCTGGCCATGATTTCCTGCAGAAAACTGATAAAGACTTGAACACAAAGACATGTATAGGCAGCTAATTGAAGCCTCTTTTCTAGAATTGGTTAGTACTCTATATGACCATTAATATCTTAACAAAGTTTTAAATATATATATATATAAATCTTGTAAATTTTGATATAAAATTCATACTGTAAGAAAAGTTTAAAGAATCAGAATAGAATCAAAGAATTGAGATTAGTAGTAATAGAATAGTCCCTTAATTAATTTGGTTTTTCTCCTGTCCCATATCAGAAGATGGCTCTTTCTTCTGGCATGATACAGGGAGTTTGCATTTTCCTTTTAACAACATGCTTGAGTTTAAAGAAGGAGAGAGCCATTCTCTAACTCCAAAGTCAGCTTTAAATTTGTATTGAACTGGGACTACAAGAAGACCAATAGTGTTAAATTTCTTTAGAAAAGAGCAGAAACAAACATTTAGGAAGACTTACGAAATTTTATAGATGATATACCAATAGGCCATTTTACTCTTTTTCTTGGGACAGATGATTTGTCCTTTTTCTTCAGTTGTCTCATTTGTCCAGTGTTCTTCAGATTCCTTAACCTTCATTCTCCTAAAAGACAAAAACAAAAACCTGGGGCTGGAGAGATGGCTGAGAGGTTAAGAGCACCGACTGCTCTTCCAGAGGTCCTGAGTTCAATTCCCAGCACCCACATGGTGGCTCACAACCATCTGTAATGAGATCTGGCACCCTCTTTTGTATACATAATAAATAAATAAATCTTTAAAAAAAAAACAAAAAAGAAAACAAAAAAAAACAAAAACCTTTCCCCAAGACTAATTTTGGGGAGGTTCCCTTTTGGCAAGTTAGGTCTGATTAAATGAGAAGGCATGTGTTAATGGTACAAGTTAGTTTAAATTGGATGGTCATTCTGGTTGATGAACTATCACCTCTTCTAATTAAGAGGTCTCTCTTGTTCAAATCGAACCTTTACCAATTTTGATGGTACCCACAGCTTATCTTCTCCTGTAGAAACAAAAGCAAAACCTTGTCCCCAACGTAACACATATCCTGGTTCCATTCTGAGGTCAGCACATCCTTGAAGTATATAGGCTGATTTAATTCTGTAGTTTTTTTCTATTATCCAGTGTCTCTCTGCAGCTGTTGTTCCTTTCTCATTAGCATTGAGAAAATTCAAAGTTAATAGAGCATTATGTAGT
>CABHPR010126240.1:26733-37532 GCA_902168415.1 Peromyscus melanophrys | reverse complement strand
ATCTATCTATCTATCTATCTATCTATCTATCTATCTATCTATCTATCGCAGGAGATGGTGATTAAGACAGAGAGCCACAACTGGCCAACCTGCAGAGAATAAGAGACTATGGAGTATTCAGCTCTAAATGGACATCTATACCCCTCACCCAAAGGCTCAGGGATCATCTGGGAAGAAGGAGTAGAAAGACTATGAGAGCCAGAGAGAGCAGATGTCTGCAGAAAAACAGTATTTGCCAGACATGACAGGGCCATTGCACACATGAACCCACAGTGGCTGGGATAGCATGCGTGAGAACTGCACAAGATCAAGGCAGAAGAATCCCAGCATGAAGTCCCGCCCCTAGCTGAGTTGCTATTGGCAACTGATGGCTGCTGGTGGAGAAGAGTCAGTTCTCTTCAGGGATGCTGTCCCTAAGAGGCTACCTGCTGTTTAAATGAGAAATGTACCCCACGGGCTCATTTGTTTGAGCACCTGGTTCCGTGTTAGTGGAGCTGTTTATGGAGGGAGGTATGGGACCTTTAGAAGGTACAGACAACCTTGGCCTTGCAGGAGGAAATACATCATTAGGGGCGGGCTTTGAGGGTTTACAGCCTTGTTCTACTTCCTGTTCTCACTCTCTGCTTCCTGTGTGCAGCTGAGATGTGATCTCTCACCTTCCTGTTTTGGCCACTTGCTGCCATGCCTCCTAGGCCGTTACGGACTCTCTCTATGGCAACAGAACCTCAAGTAAACTCTCCCACATGTTACTTTTGGTTGTGTTGTTTTATCACAGAAAAGCAACCCACACACTACACGTGATCCAGGAGACGGCCCTCCACCCAGGTAATACAGACAGTGCTAAGTGGACTCGGGAGTTTTTAAAGAGTAATGACGCTGGGAAGGAGAGTGGTGAAGACAGGGGAGGAGCCGGAGGAGAGGGTAAGGGAGTGGGTTTAATCAAACATTATAGGCACGAATGGATTTCTCAAACAATAATAAAGAAGATGAAAAAGTGAAAACAGAGCAGGTGGCGGAGATGGCTGGGTGCGTGAAGTGGTGGCCATCCTGTCATCCTAGCGCTGGTAAAGCAGGAACGGACTGACCCCTGGAGCTCTGTGGCCCCCAGCCTAGCCCACGCGGTGAGTCCCAGGCCTGCAACCCTGTCTCATAAAATCCAAGACAGCACATGAAGAGCGACAGTTGAGGCTGTCCTCTGGGCTCTACATACATGCACACATGTGCGCACATACCCTCTCTCTCACACAAAGCCAGCAAAACTAAGCAAAACTCCAAAAGCAGCCTGGCAGACCCGTGTTATTGCAAAGCGAAAAGGGGGCTCCAAGCTGGAGACTGCGGGGCTCAGAGCTTATCTCTGGGTGCTGGGGCAGAATGTTGTTTGTTTCTTCTGGGTTATTTTTTGTTAGAGATTTATTTCTGTTAAAAAGAAAAATGGGAAACAGTTTAGACAAAGGAGCCAGACAATGTACAACCCCAAACTCCTCATGTTCTCTCTTATTCTAGGGCAGGGGGTTCACAAAGAGCTGTCACTGCTTGCTCTGCACCCCAACCCTGGTCCCTGGGAGTAAATACTGAGGTAACTTGTCCCCCCATCTTCATTGTTGAGGGAGGCAGGAGAAGACCGAGGGAAGCCTCAGTCAGTTGGGCACTGTCAGGTCCCAGAATGAAGAGGAGTGAGCTTGTGCCATCTGGAGAGCTTCCTGGAGGAGGAGGGGCTGACTTTCATCAATATCTTACAGCTAGAGTCACAGACAGCAGCAATGTCTTTTAGGGCCCAGAGCACTTTCACCCCTAAATCCCTCTAGGGACACTGGTACCCAGACTCTTCCTCGGATGTTCCAATTTGCAGATGCTCAGGTCCCATCTATAAATGGCATCGATTTTGATATGACCTAGGCAACTCTCTCATGTACTCTATTTCATCTCAGATGAGTTACGATAGTCTCAGGTCAGGCCTGCCCACTGTATTATTAGGGGATAGAGATAAGAAGAAGATCATGTATCGGGCGGTGGTGGCGCACACCTGTAATCCCAGCACATGGGAGGCAGAGGCAGGTGGATCTCTGTGAGTTCGAGGCCAGTGTGGGCTACAGAGCAAGATCCAGGACAGGCACCAAAACCACACAGAGAAACCCTGTCTTGAAAAACAAAATAATGATGATGATGATGATGATGATGATGATGATGATGATGATGATAATAATAATAATAATAATATGCTTGGTATACACTTTCTCCCCCAAATATTTTCCGTTTGTGTTTGGCTGAATCCACTCATGTGAAAGTGAGGGATGCAGAGAGCCCACAGCACGGCCCTCAGAAGAATGGCGGTCTCCACTGTGCCCCTGCAGAAGCTCAGGGGGTCAGGAGTCACAGGCTCTGCCCTCCTGAGCAGAACCCGCTGAGTCTGGCCTGGCTTCGTTGCTCCACATTCAGGGTTCCTCCGCCTGCGCGTCCCTAACTGCTCACTTGTGTGAGTGCACATGGAGACTCCGGAACCGAATCATGGGCGGGCCTGGTGTATGTGATAAAGGGCACAGCCCGAAAAAGAACCCGAGAGAGGGCGGGCAAGGGAGAACTGGGCAAAGACAGGGCCAGAAGTTAAGGACATATCACCAGAAGGGAGTGCTGGCCACAGAGGAGGGGGATGGTCACATGTCTGGGTGCTTAAACTAGGGCTGAAGTGAACTTGTGGAGTGCCAGCCCCTCCTACAACCACAAGGCCAGGCCGGCATTCCTATCTGTCTCCCCTCTAGGTGCCTCCTCTCTGGGCCAGCAAGGCTCCAGCGAAGACTTTACCCTCTGGGGAGACATTTATGCTTCTCGGGTGGCTGGTCTGGAGCACAGGCCCGGGTGACCTGGGGCCCTGTCTAATGTATCCCACGCAGGTTTCGAAGCTGGTGTTTCAAGGGCCTGGAGCAACTCTGAGGTCCTGCTGGGTCACCCTTTCATCTCCCAGATGAGGCCCCATCAAGGACTAAGCCAGCTCAGGGGAGATGAGCTTCTGCCCCCAACTCTCAACTCTGGGCAAAGGGTCCTAAGTGCTCACCGTGTGGCAGTCAGCTGTAAGCCAGGGCCAGGAGGAAGCGGAGTCCCTCCCTCCAGGGCACAGCAGAGTCTCTCATTTCAAAATCCTGCCCTGGGTCACTTGTCTTCACCTCAGTAGCCCTCTGTCTCTTGGGGCCCAGCAGGGAGAGCAATCAGGGCTCCTTATGACCAGCTGTCCCCATGACACCTCAAGATGTCTGATGCGGACGGCTGAGAAACTGGCTGCGTTTGTTAGTGAGGGCCTGCTCTGGCTTGAGGCTCTGGCCTCTTGGCTTGGTTGGTTTCTTCCCTGCCTCCATCCCGCACCTGGCTGGGCTGGGGTCCAGCAAGGCACTTAGGGAGAACTTTCACTTCAGGCAGGCTCAGGGTTACTCTAGAGCCCAGCTGGATGGCAGAGAAGGCTCTACCCCCAGTCCAACCCTATATGGCACCTGGACAGCTTCCACGGGGAACAGACAGACACCCAGTAAACAGGCTACAGCCTATGTATACCTAAAGATCCAATAGGGCTCAAAACAGCAGCCAAGACCTTTCCCGGGGCTGCAGCCATAGTGGGCGCTGGCCCGGCTTCCTCTCCCAGCTTCGTCTCTGAGTTCTACTTTTCACACAGGACAACCTCTCAGAGCAGGAGACAGCGACACATGTTAGAAAGAACAAAGGCCTGGGAGGCAGAACTGGCTCAAACCAGCACAAGAAAGCGGCACACCTGTGAGCATCCAAGTTAGCAGTAGATTAAGGGGAAGACCTCTGGGTGGGGCATGTGGGAGCCGTCGCAGGTCCCTGAGCATGACCCACCCACCACAAATTCATCTGCCCTTGTTTAGTGAACACTAAGTGCTTGATAAATCAGTTCTGGGGCTCTGGGGTTCCTTTGTCCACCTTGAAACTATGGCCTGTCTAGGGAGTAGGGAAAGGGGAGGTGGCGATATGGGAGTGTCATATGCCGACATCTGGTCCCTGCACCTGACTGCCCCTGGAAAGGCCCTCCACAGTGTTTTTGGTGGTCTCGGGTATCTGCGGCTTAGACCATCATGATCCCTGACCTCTGTGCAACAGCCTCCAAAATGGCTTCCATTCTCATGGGTTGTCTTCCTAAAACAGGATCCAGTGGTGTCTTTCCCCAAGTTCAGGAACCTGCCCTGGCTCCCTAGTACCCATACAATAAGGCATGCTCACCCTGCTTTCACAGCTTTGAAGGTTTGTAGCATTCTTCAAGGCCTGCTTCACACACAGCCTTCCCTGATGCCACTCGTGAACCTGCCCCCACTCAGGGCCTGCCCACAGCACTCTCCTGAGCCATGCTCCCTCCATGCATGGTAGGGCTTTGACTTTCCCTCTGAACATCTGGTGAGTGTCAAAGGTCAAAGGTTCCTCTGTCTCTCTCGTTCCTCTTCCACTGAACCTTGTAGTTTTGTTTCCAAGCAGTCCTAAAGGGCAAGAGTCCTGCTCACAGGGCCACCAGCCATTCCTGTGGCCCCTATACCCACTCTTGTTCTCATCCGCCTGTGGCGGTCTACTGTCTACCTTGCCGGCCCTCAGCATTGCTCTGCCGCCGGTCCCCCAGTGTACAGTATGAAATCAGGCCTTCTGGTATGTTCTCTGAGAAGCCTTCCCTGGTACGCCTGGCACAAGGGCTCTCATTTCTGATGGTTCTGAAGGAACCATCCATGTCTGTCCCTCCACAATAGATGGTACCCTGGTCTGCATGAAGTTGTCCCCATGCCCAAGAAACAGCTGCTGGCTGCCAGTGAAAAGGCAGGAGACAGGAAGCCACAGATGTTCCTATGGCCTCCTGCTGGCTCCATCCTGGGTTTAGACTGGTGGACCGAGGTGGGGGCGTGGGAGGGTGGGGGTGGGGGGCTCACCCTCTGCCTTCTCCCTGTGGTTTGCCTATGGTGGCTGATTCCTAGTCCCCTTTGCTGGCTCCTCACTGCCTGCCAGCTCCACAGTCTGAGATTTAGTCTGGGCTTGTTCCTACCCACATGTTAGGGACCCCCAGATTTAAATTTCCTGCCAGGACCTTATCCCTGATGTCACTATCTCCTATTAACACTCTGGAAGCTTCCTGCTCCTCCTTCCAAATGACCCTCAGCCTCTGTACTCGCTCCCCCAAACCTGGCTCCTGTTCTCTTTGGGGAGCCCTGTTCTGCAGGGCTTCCCACCTACCCTTAGGCTTTCTCCCCTGTCCGTCTGTCCGTCCCTCTTCCCTCTTCCCTGCCCCGTCTATCCTCAACAAAGCCAGAGGGAACCAAGTCATGGGCTGGAGGATGCTCAGGCTATAAAGTGTTTAGTGTATGAGCGTGAATGAGGGTATATCTCATTCCTGGAATCATATCCCCATTCCAGGATAACTGGAGTTATATCCTTGGAACTCAAGAAAAAAGCAGGGGACTGGAGAGATGGCTCAGTGGTTAAGAACACAGGCTGCACTTACAGAGGACCCAGGTTCAATTCCCAGCACCCACACGGCAGCTCACAACTGTCCTTAACTACAATTCCAGGAGACCCAACACTCTTCCATAGGCAAAATAAAACACCAATGCACATTAAAAATGAATTAATTAAAAAAAGCAGTTATGGGGCGGGCGAGATGGCCTTGTGGGTAAAGACACTTGCCACCAAGCCTGATGACCTGAGTTTGGTCTTCAGTACTCACCTGGTAGAAGAGAGAACTGACTCCTACAAGTTGTGCTTTGACCTCCACACATATGCACACACTAAATAAATAAATGTGATAGTAAAAGAGCCTCAATCCATGTGCTGGAGAGACTTAGGGTGAGGGCTGACCTTTATTCATGCTGGGTGTGGGGGCATACAGCTTTTGTCTCAAGCATTCGGGAGTCAGATGCAGATGAATCTCTGTGAGTTCAAGGCCAGCCTGGTCTACATAATGAATTCTAGGACAGCCAGGGCTACACAGTAAGACCTTGTCTAAAAAAACAGGGAAACTCCTCCCCTCCCCCCAACATCCCTGTGGAATAAAGGAGACAGGAGGACCCTGGGGCTCAATGGACTCAGTCTAGCCCTAATCAATGAACTCCAGGCCAGTGAGAGGGCGTGTCTCAAAAACCAAGGCGGATAGCACCTGAAGAGGATGGACACTCAAGGTCATCCTCTGGCCTCCACAGGTATGCACACACCACCTTGCACCGATGTTTCCTATTGAGAGGAGGCAGCATGAGAACCCCAGGCTCCCACAGCTGCTCCAGGGCTGCCTCCATAGAGCCATTCGCCTGGCCCATGTCTCTACCAACTCCGCCATATAATAATGATTTTTTTATGTGATGTTATATTAACAGAGAGAAATGGGTCAGGCTGGGCAACTCCAGCTCCGGGAAGAACATTTAGAAGGAAAAAAAAATGACCCAAGGCATAGCCTATTACTGCGGTTCCCCAGAGCCACACACTAATGGCTGCGTTTAATTTAATGATACAATCCGCAGAGACTTCTCTTGATCGGAAGTGGAACAACATGTACGTCTTCTCTCAGCTGCCACAGAGAGCGGGGTGGCTGTGTGTGGCAGGCTGTAATTTTACAGACTGAGGCGAAGGCACTGCCCACCCATGGGAATGAGGCTTTCTGGGATACTGACACTCCTTCCATGGCTCTCCCCCGACACCTGGGCAGGACAGGCCATGACCTGGACCAACGGAATAAAGCATGGGAGGATATGCTGGTTTCTGGGCAGAAACGGACTGGCACCTCTCTCTCCTGCCTCTGTGAGGGGCAGTGCCATATTGTGGGGGAGCCCAAGACAGCCACCAGGAGGCCACGCACATTTACTCTGAGAGTCTCATCAGAGGTCTGGCCAACAACTGGCATGAATTCCAGACGCATGAATGGGAAGCTCCACCTGCAAGCCTCCCCAGCTGAGCGCCTGCATGCCAGGTGCCAGGTACGGAAGAGCCATGCATGCTGAGCCTTCTGAGAATTCCTGAGCTGTCTATTCGGAGAGCCTCATCAAATCACTACTCCAAGCACTAAGTTCCAGAGCAGCAAAGGCACCTGGAAGAGCCTACCACATGAGTTCCTAGGAAGATTTGTTAAAGTGGCACAAGCCCCCCCCCCCCACCCCCCCCCCCCATCCCTGGCCACAAAGCATATTGTATACTGTTGAAAACCACTGTCTTGTAGGATGAGGCCATCCAGCTGCAGAGAAACCTTCTGTTTCTTTCCTTAGGTAGCCCAGGCTGGCCCAGGCCCACGGCCCTCCTGCCTTGGTTTCCTGAGATTATAGGCACATGCCACCCACCCAGGAGCCCTTCCATTTCTATGTGGTCTGGGTTTTTTTTTTTTTTTTCTCCTAGAATGTTTATGATGCTGTTTCCTAGGTCACTCGAACTGCACTCAGAGGCTGTTTCCAGGCAAAGGCTTCTTGGAGCCTCTGTGAGGAAAAGCATTATTAGGAACTAACTATTCCTGGAATCCAGAATGCTCGCTAAGAAGCTGAGTAACACAAGGCTGTTTACTCAGTCCAACCTGCCCACACCACTGGCCTGTTTAAAAGCCCCGTTCCTCCTGCTCTCCAGGGTCAAACTCCTGATGCACTGAGCAGTGATGGAGTCCAGGCCTCGCAGCCCCTGCACAGTGCCTGTTACCTACTCTGCAAGTGATGCCCTGCCCCCACCACAGATCACCAGCTGTGCCCTGAGTCCCTGGGGGGGGGCAGCAGCCACTAGCACAGGTCTCTGTGCTTGGGGGACCTTTTGCTAGGGTTCCAAGGTGTCTCTTACATCTTAGGAACATAAATTCCAATGCAACAGTGTTGCAGGTGGGAGCCAGGAGATGCGGAGTTCCTGGGGGCGCTGTTCATAGTGCAAACGGATGCTGTTATCATAAGAGTGGGTTGGGTACCACAGGCAAACCTCCGGGCCGATGGGTGAGTTTGGGCCCCTCCCTCCGTTGCTCTTCTGCCTCCCACTGTGGGATGTCAGTAGGAGCGCTCAGCTGTGTGATGCCCTCAGATCCTGGTCTGGGGTTGACACCCCTGGAAATGCACGTCCATGGAGTGTGAAACCTGATAGACGGCCATGACCAGCAAGACCTCACCAGAGCTGGCGCCCTCCTGCTCACTTGGAGCCAGGCACCGCAGCGTCACACAGGGCTCTCTTAAGCCTCGTGACAGCTCCTAATGCTATCCTCTCACAGATGAGGATCAGGGCTTAGCGGATTAAATCACTCGCTCAAGATCCATCCATTCAGCCCAAGCCTATTCTCAGGGTGCTGGGGCCTGGTACAGGAGTGCCATGGGAGGAGAGGGACCGAGGCGCAAGCATAAAGGTCCTGTAAAAATGTTGGGTGACTTTGCAGGGGCAACGTGAACACATACTTCCCTCAGCCCAGGCAGGGTACCGATGACACACCACAGTCACACACTCAGCCTAGCTTAGTGAACCAGCAATGAATGATGTTTACTTACTGGAGTGTGACCCCTAAACAGCTGCATCCCATAAAAGTCCCACACCGGCATGGGTGACAACCTCTTAAAATCTGCGGAGTCTCCTCTTCAGCTCATCTCCCTTTATACCAGTAGTGCCTTTGGACCACATGTACTGAGGCAGGGTTACAGATGGGCGGGGGCAGAGCTCCACAGCGCAGGGGAAGAGGGGCTGCATTTGAGAGCGGAGGAGGGGGGTTTGGTCAGGAAGGGCTGTGTCCATCTGATCCGAGCCAGCAGGGCACACGCAGGGGAGAGGGCGAGGTGTGGTAGGAAGAATGCACACTGCATAAGCCGGGAGAGAGTGAGTTCATGGAGCAAGTCCACGGAGCAGAAGGTGGTAGCCGGCACCGAGGAGGAGGAGGAGGAGGAGGAAGAGGAGGAGACGCAGCAGGTGGAGGGGTCAGGCCCAGGCTGTACAGGTCATGGGAGCTAAGGGAAGGGGGTCTAGCTAGCTTAGGACCACATCTCATGGGCTGCTGTATGAAAAGTGATCTGGATGGACCCAGAGAAGACCTTGGGTAGAGCTATGATCTGAGTCTGGAGCGTGCCCAATAGTCACTTAGGGGTGTGTGTGTGTGTGTGCTGACAGGAAAAACTTGAGCTTTAAGGCCCCCTACCCTCCTACAGATCTAGGTGGAGTTAGCCAGCTGCCTCTCTGCCCTGCTTAAGAGAGACTCCATCTGTCTGTAACAGCAGGGTCTCCCCATCCCAGGGCGGTTATGGCCCCTGCTTGATACACATTGTGGCCACACAGAGCTATGCATTGATCACTATCCCTGTGCATCTTCTTACTCGATGGGCCAGAGCCAAGAGATACAGATGTGTGGCTCTGATAACCAGAGGAATACTTAATAGATCGCATTCAGAGAGGCCTCATTCACCCCCAAGACACACATGGAGATAGCAGAAGCAGTGCAGGGGTAGCGGAGTGTGAGCCTGGTACAGAGCTGAGTCCCTGAGATGGTCCTTCCAGTCACAGAGAATGGGCAGAACTCTGGAGACCCCAAGCAAGCCTGACTCTAGTGTTCATGTGCGTCCTCAGTCTTCTCGTAAGTGCAATAGGCGCAATTATACCTGTTAAAACTGCCCCAGGGGCTAGAGAGTCCACAAAAGGAGGGCAGTAGCAGCTGTCCCGGAACCTGTGGGCACTCTCTACTGGGCATCAGAGCCACACCTGTCTGCAGTGCTGGGGACAGGACGCAGGTCCTCTTACACACTGGCAAACACTCTACCCCTGAGGGGTACCCTGAGCCTTGACAGCATGACCACAAGCTTCCTGACAAGCTGGCAAGCGGCTGTGGTTACAGATAAAGAACAGAGGCTTAGAATCAGCTAAACATCCCAGAGCAGGGAGTGGGAGCCAGGGTCTGCCCCAGAGGACCTCCTGGCACCACTGTGCGGAGGGTCCTTGGTGCAGGAGTCAAGAGTGTTTCTCTGCAAGTGTTGCCTCCTACCCGGGGCTACAGCGCTGCTCCTTGGCAGGCACTGTCTGTGTGCAAGAAACCTGATGTCTTTCCCTGGTGGCCTGGGGCCCCTCATCATAGTACAGGGACCCCAGCTTGCATGGCTTTCTATAGGTCCCTTTAGGCTGACATCTGACAGCGTGTAGGTTCCATCAGGGCTGACATCTCCCATGCTGCTGTTCTATGTCCTGCTGTGCACTATCTGACCCAGATAGGCTCACAGGAGGCTCTGCTTCCCTGACTCGTGAGATCTGGGAAGGCAGAGGTCTTGCAGCCCTGTTACCTATCTCCAGACCATCAAAGACCCAGGAGGATGCTGGCCCCGTGGTAGATTCTGAGTCACGAGTACAAAGTAAACCCACAGAGGGGATGGAGAAGCAAGCGTGACCAGCAGCAGGACTAGTTCACCCCAGCGTTGAGAGAAGAAGCAGAGAGAGACCCACTCACAGAGCCTTCTAGATTCTGACAGAAGCCAAACACACCCTCTCCCTCTCCATCTGTCTCACTATGTACCCCCGACTGGCCTAGAACTCAGAGACTGACCTGCCTCCGGCTCTGGAGTGCTGGGGTTAAAGACTCTTGGACATAGCATCTGCCCCCAGACTGACCCTTGCTGCACGCACGACAGGCCTGGGATAGTTGATACATAATGAGGACGGGGAGGTCAGTAAATATTCTCATGTCTCCTGTAACCCGATTCATCCTGTGAAACAGGACTCTGGTTCATTACCAAAGCAAATGGTCATCTTAGGGGACAACATGTGTTCCCTTTAAAGGTGTGTAGGCCACAGAGGGTGCCTGCCAGTAACCTTTGGTTTCTTAGAAATGGCAGCGACACTGTGTTAAA
>CABHPR010126240.1:25000-26633 GCA_902168415.1 Peromyscus melanophrys | reverse complement strand
TATATATATATACACACACACACATACATGTTTCTAGTAAAACAAATCTTGGCTCTAGGGCTTAGCAGCTGTGTGAGCATGATCAAACGACAACCTCTCTGAGCCAGCAGTTAGCCTGAATCTATCAGAGGACCAGCAGTACCCACTTGGGATGTGCAAGTGGGGGACGACCTGCAGAATCTTGCAGCAGAGGAAGCTGGAGGCCCAGGGTCCTTTCAGGGCAGGCCCCTCCCACAAGCCCAAGCCCACCGGCTCACAGCAAACCCAAGCCTATGCTGGTGCCTGAACGGCTTTCTGGGTGCCAAGGGCTTCTGGGCTGGGTGGGGGCAAGGGGCGACTCTCGGACGCAGCAAGAGCCAGAAGTCTGCTCCGCTTCACAGCGTGCACAGAGCAACAACCTCCCTGAAGTGAGAGGGAGGGTGTCGAGGCTACCCCAGCTAGGGCGCTTCTCCACAGGCAAAGCCCTGGGTATTCGTCACGCTCGGCACTGGCAGTGGGAACCGTGGGGGAAGTGGCAGCAGTGTTTTAGAAATATACGGCAATCTGTTTTTGCCAGTCAATGGAAGGCTTAGCTCAAGTCATTAAGACACCATCGGAAGTAATCAAGTACGGAGAAGCCGGGCGCTGGCCCCCAGATCATCTCCGAATGCTCCAGGGTAACTTGCAAAAACCATCAGCGAGCCGGGAGAGGATTATGGCAGACGTGATCTGTGGGGTTTCTGAGTCTGGTCTGTGTCTCAGGGGATGAAGGATTTGAGAGATAATCACCACCCAGACTGAGGTGGCAGGGACAGTGAGCCCTGGAGGGAGACTGTCCATGATGGCTTGAGCCTGACCCCTCCCCACAGCTGCTTTCTCAGGAAGACAGTAAGGTCTCAGAAAAGAATAGTGGGAGCCACTGTGTCAGGTGGTGGGAACAGGTGGGACACTTACTCCACGGTCAGGGCTCTGCCCTGGTCTGGGACTTTGCCCCTACTCTAGGAACTTATATGGTTTCCTGCATCTCCCCGGGACCTCTAGTTCTCCATCTGTGAAGTGGGTTGGCCAGTAAAGGAGTTTCCTCCTGCACAATAGCTATGACAGCACCCTGCTACTCAGGCCGCCCTTGATACAGGCTGAGCTGAACAGTCCACCTAGACGGGAAGCCTGAGATGACCTTGGGCGTGGATGAAGGAGGAAGAGCAGACATCTGCAGAGTGGCAAGTTAGAGGGAGGCCATCCCAGGTGGACTCCAGCACGTGCAAAGGCCCTGAGGTGATCACTTAGAGAGTGTGTACGGGGAGGGGGCTGGAAGCGGCTGGACACGGGTGCAGGCTGAGGGTCTCAGACTCTGAGGTAAATACAAGGTTGGAATGTGGAAGTCTGGCGGCAGGGTGGAGCTGCTGACTGCCATGTGGACTAGGTGAGAACCAGGGGCACTGGGAGGGGTGCAGAGACAGTGGACAATGTGACTTCAGGCTCTTTGCAGGATCCAGAACCACATGGCATGTCTCCTCCCAGCACTCAACCAAACTGCGTGCTGCTCTCACACACTAAGGACAGTCACCCAGGTCCCTAGATGTTGCTGAAGGAACATCTTGAGCCCTCTCTCAAGAGCTCATACCTGGGACTGAGCAGAGAGGTGCGAGGCTGC
>CABHPR010126240.1:0-20000 GCA_902168415.1 Peromyscus melanophrys | reverse complement strand
AGTAAGAAAGTAATTAAGCCAACTTCTGATTGAATCAAATAATTAAGCAGATTAAGTCGACCTCCTGTGATCAACAGCCCAAGCAGGAGCCTAGAGGTCGATGCTGATGGAGAGATCATTTCTGATAGGCTTCGAGACACGCAGTGTGGCCTCCCAGCTGAGGTAAGGGAGAGAGTAATGCAAATCAGGGCAGTGGGATGCTTGATTGAACAAAATATTTTCAGGTCAGAAGGAAAACATAGGGTGAGGCTCTGTTTCAGAGCAGTGTGGGGACCCCCCACAGTAAAGGGGTACATGGGTCCAGCTCTTCACCTTGTCCTGTGCCGATGCCCTGTATGACACAGTAGGTCGCTTCCTCTGTGTTCTTTTCCTCAATGATAGCAAATGTGACCCAAGTAATGGTTTCAAAAGGCACTTCTAGGAGCTGAGATGGCTCAGTCGGCTCAGGAGGACCTGAGTTCAATCCCCCAGTACCCAAGTAAAAAGCTGGTGGCATGCACCTGTAATCTCAGTGCTGATCGAAGGCAGGGAGATCCTCCGGGAGTGCTGGCCAGCACTACCCTAAGGGGTGGGCCAGATCCTAGGGAGAAACCTTGACTCCAACAGCAAGGCAGATGGTGCCTGAGGAATGTTTCCCAAGGCTGACCCCTGACCTCTACGTACACATGCACACCCATGCATGCTTACTCAGACACATGTACACACATGAACATAATGTCACCAGCACATCCCTACCAAAGGCACTGGCATATTCCACTTGCTTTCTTGCCCCACCCCCAGCTACCTCCATGCTGACAGTCATGATCTACAGGTTTGCCTGGGCCAGCTGGACTCTAGAGGCCCCAGGGTTGGATGATGATGGCTGAGCAGCCAGGATGGCTTCCCTGCAGCCCTAGCCTCTAGAAGGTTCCCTTGTTTCCAGCGGCACAGCCAGGTACCCTGGCATCAGAAGAGACTCATCTGATCCTCACAAAGGCTCCTGGGCAGGTGCTAGGCTGGGGCTCATTTTTAGAGCCCCTCAGACATGCAGAGAATCTATCAATTATGAGCTAGGGGAGGGCTAGAGAGATGGCTCAGCAATAAAGAACACTGGCCGCTCCTCCTGCGGACCTGAGTTCAATTCCCAACACCCACATGGCAGCTAAAAACTGTAACTCCAGTTCCAGGGGCCCAACAGCCTCTTCTGGTCTCTGCACACGTATGATGCCCATACATACATGCAGGCAAAACATCCATATATATAAAATAAAAACAAAAAAAGAGCTAGAGACTGGCTAAGGATGCTGAAGCAGAGGAATGCCCTAGCCCCTAACTCCCAGGAACCAAGGGGAATACTTAGAGAAAATGGACCCACCCACAAGGATGTCCCATCCACAAACCGCTGGGAACAGAGCGATGAGAACCAACCCAGCAGATACAGAAAACTTAATCAGAGAGTGGTATTGTGTTTTTGTTTTGTTTTGGTTTGGTTTTTTACTCTTTTTCTCTTTTTGGGAGGCCCGCCACCCAGCTCCCAAATAAATCACACACAGAGACTTATTCTTACCTGTGAATGTCCAGCCTCAGATTGGCTTAGTTTTTAGCCAGCTTTTCTTAACTTAGCCCATCTACCTTTTTGCCTCTGTGCTCTTCCATTCTTTTACCTCTGTAAATCTCACTTTTTCTCTGTGGCCGGCTGTGTAGCTGGCCCCTAGAGTCCTCCTCCTCCTCTGGCTCCTCGATCCCTTTTCTTCCAGATTTCTCCTTCTATATATTCTCTCTGCCTGCCAGCCCCACTTATCCTTTCTCCTGCCTTGCTATTGGCCAGTTCATTAGACCATCAGGTGTTTTACACAGCTTCACAGAGTTAAACAAATGCAACATAAACAAAAGTAACACACCTTAAAATAATATTCCCCAACAGAGAGTTGAAGGTAGAGCTGAGGAAAACATCCTGACAGAACCCACAGCACATCCCAACTGCAGCAACTCCAGAAATACAGAAGATGGCAGCTAGAGACATAATTCAGGACAGTGGACAACAGACCAGGGGGACGCACACTAAGACTTGCCACTGTGACATTTCAGAAAACTGAGAACACAAAGTAGGTCTACCTGAGCAATTGGGTGAGGAACAGCACCAGGCTTCTCTTCGGGGATGCCGGAATCTAAAAACTGGGTCCATTTCAAAAGCCCAAGGGAAAACAACTTACGATCCTTACCTCAGCCTAATCATGAAGCCTGAGAGCCGAACAGCGTTCAGATTTCAAAATTTCAACCATTTCTTTCTTTCCCCCACACCCCTCCCTGCCTTTCCATCTACTGGATAGAGAGGTGACAGGTGTGTGCCGGGGGATGACGACACCAGGAGAAGACCAGAGCTGTCACGCCGGATGGCTGGAGGCCAACGCTTTCCTCTAGGGCCAGTAATAAATGAAGGTGCTGCCATGGTTTAGATGTAAAGTGCTCCCCAAAGGCCCAAGTGTTTGAACACTTTACCCCTGGATGGTGGTGCTGTTCTGAGAGGCTGTGGAATCTTCAGAGGTAAAGTTTGGCTGGAGGAGGTGGGTCTCTAGGGGTATGCCATGAGAAGTATAAGCCTGGCCCATGTCCTGTTCCATCATGATGTGAGGAGGTGAGTCCCCGCTGCCCACTTCTCCCATGGTGGAGCCACCTGCCTCCATGCGGTCCTCCCCGCGATGGATCCTCACTGTGGGCAGGAATCAACCTTTCTCTCTAAGCTGCTTCCACCCGGCGCTCTGTCACAGCCACCGGAAGAACTGTTAACTAGTATGGCTGTCCACTTCACACTACATCAGAGTCTAGACAGGGCGATCAGGAGACAGGAGAAATGAAAGGCATGCTGGTGATGAGAAAGTAGGAACTATCTCTGTGGGTGGCACAGCGTGTAAATAAAACACTTGATCTATTAAAACATGACAGAGCAAAGAGTTCAGCGAGGTGGCGGCATTTAGTTGTTGTTTTATGCACCAGCAATGGACATTCCGAAAGTGAAATTAAAGAAGAATTTTGCTTGGAAAACGCATAAAAAAGAATACATATGTACAAATTTAACAATAATCTGCAAGATTTAGACATTAAACAGAAAACTATTGAAATCACTATTAAATTAACTGAATATTTATTTTGTTCTTTTTGAGACAGGGTCTTACTAGGTATCATTAGCTAGCCTGGAACTCCCTATGTAGACCAGCTCATAAAGATCTGCCTTCCAAGTGCTGGGACTAAAGGTGTGTGCCACCACTCCTGGCTTATTTTATTTTTAAATAAATAAATTTATTTCTAAATAAGTAGAAAAAGATCTCATAGTTGTGGTTTAGAAGTCAAAATCATTAAGAAGTCAAAAGTCCCCAAACTGGCCTATAAATTCAATGCAATCCCAATCAAAATCCCAACTGGATTTTATTTCTTTCTTCATTTATTTTGCAGAAGTTGGCAGGCTGGTACTAAGTTTATGTAGAAATAGACAGAACCCAGGAGCAGCCAGATGCCCCAGAAGAGCAAGGAGGAACTCACACGTCCTGTAACATTCATGCTCGCTATTCCAGGCTTACAGACCATCACTGTTAAGGAAGCAGAAACTTGAAACAGCTGGTCACATCACATCCACGGTCAGAAGCAGACAGAAATGAATGCAGGCATGCTCCCTCGCTTGCTTGCTGCATTCTGCTCAGTTTCTCCACGCCCATACAGTTCAGGACTGCCTGCCTAGGGAATAGTGTCACCCACGGTGGGCTGAATTTCTCCACTTCAGTTAACTGAAGACAATCCCCCATGGATACGCCCACAGGCCAGCCTAATGTAGACAGTCCCTCACCTAGACTTTCTTCCTAGGAGAAGAAATGGTCGGTTGCTAATGAAAGCTAAACATCACAATCTGTAACAGAAGAAAGGTAGGAAGAAGGGAAGGAGGCGGGGGAAGGAGGGAGAATGAGAATAAACATGAATGAATTTGAATGGAACCTCCCCCAATGTCCATTCTGCCTTGATCTCTACAAAAATAGGAGCTACTGTGTTTCTAGCTGAGCACACGGCCATGAGAATAAAGACCAAGTCACCTAGCAGCCATGTACAGGCATGTGACCAAGCTCTGGCCAATAAGCTATCAGCTAAAGTGGTGTGTGTGATTTCTAGGAAATACATTTAAAGAGAAGGGACAGTCTTGTCTTTTTTCTGTTCCTGGAATATGGTCTGAATGGAATATGGTCATGATGAATGGAGCCACAGCGGCTATCTTGGACCACAAGGTAGATGCCACCACTCAGGATGAATTGGGGCACCCGAGTCCCCAGTAACAGCAGAGTCAGTACTGCAATCCTAGATGACCTTGACTTGGGGCAGGGGTAAAATTCTACTTTAAGTCATTGCTATTTTGGGCTTTCCATCAGTTCCACCGAAATGTAATTCTAATTAATACAATGAACAAAGGCAGAGGTGAGGAGTGATAAGCTAATGTCCCGAGTGCCTCAGGCTCTCCGGGACAGCACCACTGTCATTTGACTCTATGCCGTTTGAGGGCGCAGCCCTGGTTTTCCTCATGCACCGGCCGACAGGCCCTGCCTGGCACATTGGTACTCAGTAAAGATCAAGCCATGTTCAAGTCTCAGCCTCAGCCAAGAGAGACAAATTGCTCTGAGGCACCTGAGTCCCGATGTCACCACAGTCACCCCTGCATCTCTTCTAGAAGCTTCTTGCAAAGACTCAGCTGCTTGCTGAGGGAAAATTCTGGATCAAGGCTGGCATAGAAGGTGTGAGGATCCACACCGCAGCCTCAGGTTGGGGGGTTGGTAGCCCTTGAGTTGCCCTCTAGAACATGGTTGCGCTTTCAGTGTGAAATGTCTCTCACAGGCTCATGTGTTTGAACACCGGGTCACTGAGGAAATTAGCCTAGAGCAGTGGTTCTCAACCTGTGGGTCATGACCCCTTTGGGAGTCAAACGACCCTTCTACAGGGGTTGCATATCAGATATCCTGCATATCAGCTATTTACATTACGATTCATAACAGTAGCAAAATTAGTCATAAGTGGCAATGAAAGGAATTATGTGGTGGGGGTCACCACAAGAGGAACTGTATTGAAGGGTCAGAGCATTATGAAGGCTGAGAATCACTGGCCTAGAGGGACATATGTGTGTGTATATATATATATCCCCTGCTTCCAGCCCAAGGTCTTTGCTTTTTGATACGCAAAACTGAATAAGCCAAGAAGCCCTGAACTCAGCTGCCATGGTCTCCCCACCATGATGGACTGTAAATCTTCCAACCACGAATCCGAACAGCGCTCTTCCCCTCTAAGGTGTACACTTTGTCACCGCTACAAGTAAAGTACCAATACAGGCCCCTCCCTGCTCCCTGCTCCGGACCCCTGCACTGCTCTGGGGCAGACCTGTGGATGACCATGTGATCTTGGCCCGAGTGGGCCTCCACACCCTCCATTCCTCTGCAAAAAAGGTTAGCGAGGGACAGACAGAACCACAGGCACACACGAAGGTGACCAGAGCTGACTTTGGGGACTGAGTGAGACAGTCGGGAAAGTAAAACTCACCCCCCACAGGCACAATGGTGGCCTGAATGATAACCACCCCACAGGCTCATATGTTTAAATGTTTGGTCCCCAGTGAGTGGAACTGTTCGGGGAGGATTAGGAGGTGTGGCCTTGGAGGAGGTGTGTCACTGGGGCTGGGCTTTGAGGTTTCAAAAGCAAAATCTAGGCCCAGTCTGTCTCTATTTCTCCCCCTCCCCCTCTCTCCCTCTCCCTTTCTCTCTGCTGCCTGCAGATCAAGATGTAAAGCTCTCAGCTACTTCTCCAGCCCCATGCTGCCTGCCTGCCTGTCACCATGCTCCTGCCATGACGGTCATGGGCTAACCCTCTGAAACTGTAAGCAAAGGCCCCAGTCAAACGCTTTCTCTTGTAAGAGTTGCTTTGGCTATGGTGTCTCTCCACAGCAAAAGAACACTAACTAAGATAAATGCCAACTGCGTATGTAGATGGAGGCCCTGTTGCCAGCACCAGCTCACTAAAGTGAAAGAAGGAGGGGCCAATCTGAGACAGAGAAAACCGGCTCTGGACACAGCCGAGGCTTGCTCCCCGGGTCAAGCTGAGCCTGAAGTCCAGAGCTAATGACTTTGAATCAAATAATCTGGCAAATTCCTTTTGGATTTAAATGGCCTCTGGTCAATCATACCTTACTTCACTCCAGAGTACAGGGTCCATGTCACCTTAGGGCAGTGGTTCTCAATCTGTGGGTCATGACAGATATTTACATTAAGATTCATACAACAGTAGCAAAATTACAGTTATGAAGTAGGAACGAAAATAATCTTAAGATTGGGGGGTCACCACTACACGAGGAACTGTGTTAAAGGGACTATGTTGCCGCATTAGGAAGGTTGAGAACCACTGGGGGTAGGTACAGCTAGTGCTTTATGTGGGGTGGGGGATGGGGTGCTACTGCAGCCCCAGGCATGGTAGTGACTCCACTCCTGAGTCTGGCTGCATCTGAGAACCCAAACAAGGCTCATCCATTCTACCTGCTCTGCGGCATTGTGAACCAATCTCACATTGTAAGTGTTGCAAAACTCCTCCCATAAAAAGCACAGGAATCGAAAATGTTAATCCGAGAATTAGTGGGCATTTGTCTTTTTGTGGATGGGTATAATTTCCTCCTGTTAATATTGTTTTTTATCTGCTTTCTGAGCCATCTCATTTATCTGAGCTTTCAAAAGCTCATGCAAAACACACACTGCACTTGAGCTACAAAAATCGATGCTGCCAGGAAGCATCTTCACCGGGATTGCTATGGAAATCCTCCCCATGCCTCTAAGAGGCCGACTGCAAACACTTCTAAACACCAATAGACGCCAGGGGAGTTTTACTTATAAATAGGCTTTTCCCTAATTACCAAATTGAGAAAATGTAAATTTAAGTAATGTACATATTTTTTGGTGTTTGTGAGAGTCTTAGGCTATGTAGCTCAGGTTAGCCTTGAACGCCTCTACCTCCTGAGTGCTAGGATTACAGCCATGAGCCATTGTATACGGCTGTATTTTTTCAGTGTGTGTGTGTGTGTGTGTGTGTGTGTGTGTGTGTGTGTGTGTGGCCACAGGCTCACATAAGGTATCTTCCTCAATTGCTTTTCCACTGTTTTTTTTTTTTTTTTTTTTTTGGAGACACAGTCTCTCACTGAACCTGGAGCTCACCTTGTCCGCTAGACTGACTGGCCAATTAGCCCTTGGACTCTTCCTGTCTTGGCTTTCCCGCACTGATGTGGACTTCACATGGGTAGGGGGATCTGAACTTAGGTTCTCCCGCTTGCACACAAGGTCCTTTACCACACGGGCCATCTCCCCAACCCCCCTCCCTTTCATTTTTAAAGAGGAAAAGAAACCATATTAGTTTGGGCTCCGAGCCCCTTCCCTCCCTCAAGCCCCGGAGACGGCTGACTTTAACTAAAACCCACTCATCCTGGCAGAGGATGGCTTGCCGCAATTTGCGCGAGTGCTTCTGCAGACAAACGGATGGATTGCAGGCCTTAGATTTTTGCCCAAATGACAAAAGAAGCAATTATGCTCCCTCGTCACTTCCCGACTCCGAAGAACTCTATTAAGAGAATAATTTGAGCTGACTCGCTGCTACTCTGCATTTTAAAGTGTGATCTCTTTCAATGCCACCAACATTTCTTCCCCTTTTAAAAATGAGTGGTATTTAAGGAAAAATGCCAGCTGGGTGTCTATTTGAGGAGGGGCTGTGGGAGACTCGAGGCTGATTTAACTGCCTCTTGAAGCCAGTTGCTTGGGAGTGCATGAGAAGCCTGGCGCCTGGGACCACAGTGCGGTCACGTGGGCCTGCTGGCTCTGGTCACCTGCCTCTGTGCTTGTCTCCTGCTGCCCAGTGATGGAGGACTTTGTGTGGGACTGCCCAGCCATAAGACTTCTAGATCTGCCCAGCTGAGGGAAAGCCCACACTGAGGGGTTCTGGAGTTGCATCCAAAAGAGGCCCAGTCACACATCCTGTACGGTCCTGTAAAGGCTGCAATACAGTGACTTATACGACTGGCTCAGCTCAGGACCTGGCATACGGAGGCGCTCAATAAATGCAGAAGGAAGGATGAAGTGAAAAACTTGGCTTTTGGGTCCATCCATTTCAGCAAACGGAGCACAGCACGCCTCTCACTGGTCTGTGAACTCTATGAGTACAGTGGGGGTGTGTGTGTGTGCGTGTGTGACCACTTGTGCCACTTGTGTGTGTGGGGATGCACATCTGTGAGCCCATGTGCCACTTGTGTGGGCGGGATGTGCATGTGTCAGCACACGTGCCACTTGTGTGTGTGGGGATGCACATCTGTGAGCCCATGTGCCACTTGTGTGGGCGGGATGTGCATGTGTCAGCACACGTGCCACTTGTGTGTGTGGAGGTCAGGGGATAACTTGGAGTCAGTTCTCTCCTTCCACCATGCGGGTCCTGGCACTGAACTGAGGTAATCAGGATTGGCATCAGGTGTCTCTGCCCACTGCCCTTCTGCTTTATTATTTTTGAGGCAGGGTCTCTCACTGAACTTAGAGCTTATTGATCCAGCTATGCTGGTTGGCAGTGAGCCCCTGGAATCCTCCTGTCTCTACCCCTCCTCCCCATAAGAATTACAGACACATTCCACCATGTCCAGGTTTTTATGTGTACTGGTGATCTGAACTCAGATATTTACGATTATACAGCAACCATGTTAGTGATGGAGACCCTCTTAGCCCCTGCTAACTCTCTGGTCAAAGATGTTACAGTGGGAAGGGAGGTGGCTGTGACCTTGCAACATTCCTGACTCTCTACCCATCCCTCTCGGTGGCCATGGCTTTGGCCATGTGACTTGGCAGTTGCTCCTGTCAATAGGAGGAGTCAACATGCTCACCCTTTGCATCTAGACTGGCTTTTCACTGGCCTTGACCATCAGTAGGCACAGGGCATGGCGGTGTGCTATTCTGAGCCTGGGTCAGACTTCAAGAGACTATGTGTGCCTCACCCTATTCTCTTGGACTCTGTCTCTGTCTTGGAAAGAAGTTCAGTTTCAGACAGAGCAAAGCTGAGTAATGCAAGGTCATCACAGACCAAGCAGCTCCCAGATGACCTGAAGCTGATAAAAGCCACGTGAGTTAGCCTAGCCAGGCAAGGCCCACAGGCACATCGGAAATAACACATGCTTTTGTTTGAGAACACTGAGTTTCAGGGTGGTTTGTTACACACCAATAGCTAACTGATACACTGAGGTGAGCATTCCAAAAATGCGAGGAGGAATTTGAGGCCCTAGGAGGAACGAGGCCTTTCCTAAAAATCACACCTGTCAGTCGGAACCAGTCACCCGGGACCTGTCCAATGACACCAATTACTGGTCCTTCCTCGAGAAGCCATGTTTCTCATCTTGGCTAAGCCGTCAGCCCCCGGGGTCCGAGCAAAGGGCAGGAGCAGGTGTGTGAAGGCCACTGAGCAGCTGTAACGAGGTCAACTCTATCTTGCCATTTCCCAGCTGGTTACCCCGGAGATTAGAGATCTGCTCTGAGGAAGCCATTAGGTTCCCTCAAATCATCTTGTTCTCTGACCCAAAAACCAAACCACAGTGGCCTTTCCCCAACCTGAGAAAACTTGTAGAAGTCGATAGGATTTTTAATATTAGCAGTAATCTCTAAGAGGCACGCGGAGCTGCGTTTGGCGCACAGTGAGCGTTCAATAAATGTTAGTGATTGCTATTACTGTGTTCTCTCACAAATTATTCTGAGACCTTTGGTGCCTGTTACCATCCATCACCAGCAGGCCAGGTGAATGAATAATGACCACCACAGCCCTTTACACAAGTCTTGAGGCACCCGACCTATCTGATAGAAGAGGAAACACAGGCCTGCGGTTGGAGAAGTGCAGAGGACTTGGTGAAACATGGTCCCTGCCCTGCCCCCATCCCAACTGTCTGACTTAGGAGGAGGCTGGGCCTGTCCTGAGGCTGGCAGCATTACGAAATAGGAGTCTCACTTTGAGCAAGGGGCAAGTCACTTCTCAGATCCCAGTAGGGTTGTTTCTTACAAACCTTTAAGTTTTGAGGTCAAGTAGGGAAAGACTGGTAGTGTGGACAGGGCCAGCCCTGAATGAGAACTCCAGTTGGATCAGTTACTTCAGACCAAGCTCTTGGATCTCGTGTTTAAAACACTGTATCAGAGACCTTCACTTCCGTGTTTGGGGACTGGGAGTTGAAGCCATTGGCTCTGAGATGGACTGAATCCACCAACAGCACACCACGTATCTACCATCTGCTCCCGAGATGCCCCTGCCTGCAGCCACACACAGGCCACCCAGTCTGCAGGATCTAAGCTGTGCCTCAGAGGCCTGCAGGATTCCTCAGCGGACGCAGCCTGGTGGCTAGGGACAGGAAACAGAGGCCGAGGCCTTTGCTCCAGGGCAGAACCCCCACACAGTGGCCACACACAGGTGGAGGACCCTTTGTACACACCATGCTTGCTTTCTATACCTGGATTTAACTGCCTGCAGCTGACGCCACTCTGTAGGACTTCAAGCCAGGAAAGGGCTGAGTCCAGGCCTGTTTCTCTCTAAAATCTCCAGGGCTGAAGCCAACCCCAGGAGCCCTGACAGAATCCAACAATTCCCCAAAGTTCTGTTGAGAGACCCAGCTGGTAGTGATGTCTGTAAAGACAATGTCAGTGGCAAAAAGGAGTTAGAGGGATAGTCGTTCAGGGTCACGGCATTGAGGATACAGCTGACCTTCCCCACCTCAAGGCTTGCAGCTTTTTCCAGCCTTCAACCCCTCTCTCTAACCCCTCCACTGCATTCTCTGCTCCAGATGCAGTCGTCTCCCCGGCGAACCAATTCTCTGAGTTAAGTAAAAGAATGAGAAAAGATTGTCTTATTGATTGCCACCATCCTGGTTTGCCAGAGAAAGCTCCCCTACCTGGGCTCTGCAGGCGGCCCTGATGGACCAAGTGGCAGCCTGTGGGGAGGCCCAGGGGCCAGCACTCTGCGCGGCCTGATTTCACTACCTCGACATTCTCTACTGTGTGCTGACGACTTTGAGTTGGCATTTCCGCTCGCCGGGTTTTAAAGAATGAGAAATCTGTGGCTGATCACATATTCAGCAACCAAGTGCACTTATTCGAAGACCTAAATTGCAGAAATAACTCGCGTGATTAGTTGAATGAATATTCTGGGCCTGTATCATCAAGCGCAATCTATAGCTAAATTGGGGAGATGACTGGGCCCAGCACAGGGCAGGCCCTCCCCATTCTGACTCTTCTGGACCAGGAGGAGGCTGGGGTGGGATCCTAGACTCTAGCTTGGCACTGCAGGCCCAAGGTAGAGGCAGCTGAGCCCCCAGTTATCTCCAAAGGTCAGAGCTGCTGACACAGAGTGAGGCCCAGGCAGGATCACGAGATGAGAGCCCTGGTCATCTCTGTAGGGCTTAAGCCTGTCTGGGTACCTGCGCTCCAAGTCCCTGCAAAATAGGTGGCCTACTTTGGGGTTCTGGCTTTGGGTGTGCCTAGTCTAGGGATGTCTCCACAGAGCTAGCTGCCGCCAGACTCCATTTACTATCTCTTCTCTTCTGCAGAGCTGACTCCCTTACTGCCCTGTGCATGGGCTCTCCCCAGAGGGCTGCAAGGATTCTCCAGTCAGAGATCTGACTGTGGGCTCCCAACCTTGGCTGCATTGCAGCCCATAGACAAGCTCAGGCTCCATAAGGCAAGACTCCAGGGGCCTCGTCCTCTTGCCCTTGACGGTTCTAGAGAAGGAACCCTCCGGGGACTAGAGAGCAGGATCCTGTGGAGGCAGTGCCGCGAGATGCAAAGCCTCGCCACCAACACTGCCTACTGTTCCTTCCTGCTGGGAGACAGTATGAGAGGACTCCTGGAGGCCAGCTCTCGGGCCAGTCGGTCAGAGAATCAAGAGCTGCTGGAGAAGTGGACAAGACCCTTATTCCCAGGGGAAACTGATTGAGTCTTTGCACCCAAACCTTCTAAGACCAGTTTGCTAGCTGTCAATCCTGATCAAGGTACCCAAGCTCTCCTGCCTCAGCTTCCTCATCTGTAACATATGACTCTTCCTGTATAGACACACTTTCTAGGATTCCAGAGAGAGAGAGAGAGAGAGAGAGAGAGAATGAGAATTTTTTTTTTTTTTTAACTTTTTGCGACAGGGTTCCTGTGTAGCTTTGGAATCTGTTCTGGAACTTGCTCTGTAGACCAGGCGAACTTGAACTCACAGAGATCCACCTGGACACAGATGAGTAGCAGGTGGCAAACACTTGGACATACTAACTGGTCTTTCGGAAACTTTAAGACAACTGGATGGAGATCAGTGAACCATGGCTGGGGAGACAGCCCTGGGAATAAAGTGCTCGCCACACAAGCCCAGGGACCCGAGTTCGGATCCTTAGAGCCCAGTGAAGCGGCTGTGGCAGCATGTGTCTGCAATCCTGGTGCTCCCAGGACAAAACGCGAGGTGGAGACACAAGAATTCCTGGACATCCGTGGGCCACCCAGCCTGGTGTATGCAGCGGCAAACAAGAGGCCCTCATCTCAAACGAAATGGAAGGCAAGGGCTGACACCTAGGGTCACGTCATGTGGTGCAAGTGTGTGTCTGCGCGCGCACACACACACACACACACACCTGAACATAAACACACACACAGAAGGCACAGAGACAAAGTTTTTGAAAAATTTAATAAACGGAATTACAAAATTCCTCACACCATTGCTTGGCATGGGGGAAAAAAAATCAGGAATGACTAAACCTATTGCATTAATTGCTTTTCTGATGCTGAGACCATGACCAGAGTCAACTTAAGGAAGAGACGGTTTCTTCTGGCTTATTGTTCCAGAGGGATAAGAGTCCAGCATGACAGCCTGGTGGTGGTGGTGCACACCTTTAACCCCAGCATTCAGGAAGCAGAGGCAGGTGGATCTGAGTTCAAAGCCAGCCTGGCCTACTTAGTGAGTTCCAGGACAGTCAGGGCTACACAGAAAGACTATCTCAAAAAAGTTTTTTTTTTTTTTTTTCCTGTGCTTAGATAATACCAACACAGATAAAAGAGTTTTCTTAGACTTCATCAGACTGAGATGATCCAGGAGGAACAGCAGAGAAGGGGCACCCTACACGGGGAAAGGCTTTGCATCCATGAAAGCAGCTCAAAAACAATAGCATCAGGCTGGAGTGCCGGCCCAGCTGTTAACAGCATCAGCTGCACAGGTGTGAGGACTAAGATTGGATCTCAGCACCCCTGGAACAAGCCAGGGTTGTCTCAGCATGGAGGAGGCAGGGACAGGCAGGAGGAGCGCTGGGGCTCACAGGCTGCCAGCCAAGCAGAAAAACTCAAGCTCCAGGCTTAGTGAGAGATTCTGCCTCAAATGAATAAAGCTGGGGGGGGGGGGAGACAGCCAGCACCCTCCTCTGGCCTGCGTGCACCTGTGAATGTATCAGTGCACACACATACACACGTACACACACACTAATATTAATAAAAGATGACAGACTCTCTCCAGCGATGCTTCACTATCCCATCGCGTGAGAACTCAGCCTTGAAAACCAGTGACAAACCAGCATGAAATGGGCCTATCTCCAGGCCCCTTGACACCAGGGCCTAGGGTGGCGAGAGGGTTCTGCTCCACCTGGCAGAGAGGCCCTTCCTACAGAGAGGAGAAAATTTGGGACACAAATCAGCTCTCTGGAAGCGAAAGTGACATTTTCACAGGATCAGCTGGAGGCCGGGCAAACTGCAACGTCTAAGTGTCTAAGTGTTCCTGGTGCCGTAACTCTGTCAGCTGTGTTGACGCTGACAAGATGCTTCCCCCGGCACCTCGAGACCTGTGCCAAACTGAAGTGGTGAGATGTGTAAGCCATAACAACCGCCCTCCGGGGTTCTGTCGGGAGCCTGTGCTGAGCAGGCTAAGGCCGTGCTACCACAGCCTGCCTGGTGTCACTTGGGGGGCATGCTTTCCTCTTCTCCCCACATGGGGGGGGCGGCGAGGGTGGGGTGGGGTGGGGGGTGGGGACTGTGCAGCTCTGGATTGGGTTTCTGGGCAAAAGGCAGGTTCATTTGTTCAGTCATCTGGCCAGGGACAGGGTGAGGTTTGGAGGCCAGGGGGAGGTTGCACCTGCTTCAGAAAACACTGTCTGCTGAGGTGCTGATCTTTAGAGAGAGGCGTAAATCCAGTGAGCCTCACACAGCCAGGAGCGGCTGGAGGCCGGAAGGCAGATAAGGGGGATGGATGGAGAGCCCCTCAACCTTGAGAGAGATAAAGTACTTGCTGGGAACCCCAAGGCCACAGACCTGCTTTCCTGGCCATCCATCAGAGGAGAGATGAACGGAATGAGCCAGGCCTGTGCAGCGGTGGTGTCTGTGGGTGCAGCCAGCTTGGGCCAGGGAGGCAGGACCCAGCCCTGCCATGGGGATGGGGTGTTTGTGGCAATAAAAACTTCTTTAAGGCCTCCTTTCTCCTGAATTTTAGACAAGGTCTTATTATGTAACCGAGGTTAGTTCTCAACTTCTGGGCTCAAGCCATCCTCCTGCCTCAGCCTCTTGAAAAGCTGGAACTACCGGTACATTATTAATGACTATTGTTGTTGTATATATGTATGATGTGTGGGAGGGTATGTGGATACCATGGAGCACATGTGAAGGACAGTCTTCACTTCCTTCTCTGAGGAACCAGTTCTCTTCTTCCAACTTTACGTGTGCCCCAGGATCCAACTCAGGTTGTCAGGCTCCGCCGCCAACACCTTTACCCACTGAGCCGTCTTGCCAGCCTTTCGAGGCTTTTCTTATTAGAAGTACTCAAGTCCAGTAGGAGGCTGACATTCACCCACAGCCTCAACCCTCTCTTGGCAAAGCTTTAGAAGCAGTGTGGAGGTCTGTGGAAGATGTTCTCCACTGGGGTGGACAGCCTCAAATACTTAGCATGTGGCCAGCTGGAAGGCACCTTCTTAGACCTGCTCTGCCCACCATGTGCAGATTCCACAGTCAGCAAACACCAGCTGAGGGAAAGCCACTGCACACACAAATATGGCTGTTTTTCAGGTCACCCCTGCTGTCCCCAGCATAGAAGGAAACCAGCTACGAGGCAGACTCCGTACCTACAGGGTGCAGGGGTGGGGGGTGGGGTGAGGGGGCTTGAGGTGCCAAAATCCTATCTGGGTCAATTAGTGGGGGCTGGTCACTTCAGGTTCCTAACCTGGTTATGGGCATCAGAACCATCATGGCGATGCAGGGATGCTGTTCTCAACCCTCCCAGCTGGATCTGCTGTGGATGGAACCTAAGTGTGGGAGGTGTGGGTGCCAAGGGGAACTCTGGTCAAGGGGCACAGCTCGGGCTGGAGAGATGGCTCAGTGGTTAAGAGCACTCGCTGCTGTTCCAGAGGACCCAAGTTCAATTCTTAACACCCACATCAGGCAGCTCCCAACTGCCTGTAACTTTGGTTCAAGAGGATCTGACGGCTTCTTCTGGTCTCTGCAGGTACTGCACTCACGTGCATAGACACACAAGAGACATGTACTTTAAAAAAATAGTAAAAAAAATAAAAATATTTTTAAAAAGAGGCACAGCTTCATCAAATAAACATCAAAATGTTTCTTTCATAGTTGGTGAGCTTGCATTCAAGGGAGGGTGGGATAAGGGAGCCCTGTCAGAACTGGGCCCCGCAATGGGCCCCTCAGAAGACATTCATAACAAAGGTGAGGGTGACAGTGATGATACGGCTGGGCACAGGGGGTTGTGCGTGTCATCTCAGCACTGGGGAAATGAAGACAGGAGGATCACGAGTTCAAGGCCAGCCTAAGCTGCAATGCAAAGTTCAAGGCCATCATCATGAGCTATAGGAGACTCTCTCTCTCAAAAAAAAAAAAAAAAAAAAAAACCCAAAATTTAAAAATAAAGACAGCTGCCAGGCGGTGGTGGCACACACCTTTAATCCCAGCACTCGGGAGGCAGAGCCAGGTGGATCTCTGTGAGTTCAAGGCCAGCCTGGTCTACAGAGCGAGTTCCAGGACAGGCACCAAAGCTACACAGAGAAACCCTGTCTCAAAAAAATCAAAATAAATAAAGACAGCAACGACAGAAAATTCCTTCATGATGCACTAACTAAGCCTGTTCTCATAACCACTGCAATTCCTGCATTTTCCAGGAAAGGAAACTGAGGCACAGGAGGGTTAACGCACATGCCCAAGGTTAGCACAGCCAGAGTATGGCACACCAGGCCTGCTGGTACTGAAGCCTGTACACCCATCTAGTTGGCTCAACTGCCCAGCCCCAGGGGGTTCTCTCCTTCCCCAGTTAGTGGGTTGAGCTATGACTCCAGCATGCTTCTGCTTGGGGGGGGTGGGGGTGGCGGGGGCTGGTCCCTGGAGACATGCCCAGGTTTGCTCCCACTTCCTGCTCCCTGAAGGAGAAACATGTACAGCCCCCAGAACCTGGCAGAGCCTAGAGAATACATCTCTCCATGGCTACAGGAGCTCTTTTGCACTTGCTTCTGGGTCTGAAGGAGTCTGATGTTTGGGATGTCAAGCCCTTCAAACGAAGCCACTTCAGGGTTTGCTTCAGGCGAGGAAGCAAGCTTCGGCTTTTCCCACAGAAGTCTTCTTCATTAGCCGCAGCCACACCCTCTTAAGTGGCAGGAAGCGTCAAGTGACAGCTTTGTCTGGGATGCTCAAGATTTTCTCATCCTCCGTGTGAAGAAGGCTTTGCTGGCTTTATTTTTAGATCCTAATGCAGGGAGGAGGGACACCAGGTGCCAGGGCAAGCAGTGTCCACAAAGCAGCACCCCTCCCCCAACTCCCCACCCCCGCCCAAAGTCATCAGAACACACCCCTGCCTCCTCCGGGTACCTCTGGGCCTGGCGCTGGAGGATGCTAGAGGCCCTGATACTTGTGTGGTCCTAGCCTCCACCCAGAAGAGAAAGGGGTCTCAGCTTGGAGGCAAGGCAGCCTGGGTACAACCACCTGTGCAGCTGGGAGGTCACTTCTCTCAGAGTCCGTTTCCCCTTTAAGACGAGATGGCGGATGCTCTAGAGGAGGCATTTAGAGGTGGGAACCCACTGCCATACGTTGACATGAAAGGAGACAAGAAGACAAGCTGTTGCTGGGTTCACCCCAACTCTGAGGACAACAGCGACACTGGTCCTTCTCATGAGATCTGAGCAGGCCCAGGTTTCAGAACCCCACCCCCATCGGGCAAAGGCAGGGCCAGTCAGCAGGGTGGGTATAACTCCCTGGGCCTTGGCAAGGTTGTCTTTGGGCCCCTTTCTCGGGTTTTTCTTTTTTCTTATTCTTTTGAGACAAGGTCTCACTCTGTAGCTCAGGCTAGACTTGAACTCCTGATCCTCAAAGGCAGGGACTGTAAGCCTGTATTACTCTACCCAGCTTCCCTTTTTCTTTTAAAAAGAACGAAAGAAAATTATCCTTTACAACTGTATCAGTATAAAGACGCATCTGATCTCCACTGGGTACATTATTATATGTGCTTTTTTATCTTCTGATTGAAAAAGAAATTGAAATTAAAACATTTGGTGAGCCCATGGGCCCTGTGTGCTTTGCTTAATGAAGAAGTCAGCCTGAGCAGGGCCATGGGGAGTGATCTATGGATGAGTGCAGAAATCTCCGCCTTCCAGATCTGCACCCCCTCATCTCCCATCCCTTGGGTGGCAGCAGTACTACACCGAGTGTCCTCCTGGGTGCAGCTTGTGCTGTCCCTCACCTGTGATGGGTTTCACTGTCAGTACGTGCCTTCCCGGAAGCCCAGCACCCAAAAACACAGCACCCGGGGCAGAGCTTGATGGGAAGGCGACAGCAGCCTCAGGAACGGGATGTGTGCCCCTCCTCGAATGCTCCAAGGGTCTACAGCAGAGGTGGCCCTTGGCACACATTCTGACGGGTGGCAAAGGTGAGTATCCCTTGTCCACCCTCTTGTGAGCCCACTGGGCCTGGCTCATTTTCAGCCTTCCTCCCCACCCCACACCCGGCCCCCAGCCAGGTGCACAGTGAAGACCTGGGACCTGCAGATGCCAAACTAAACTCCAGCTTGGCAATGGCACATGCCACCACCCCGGTCTGCTACTGGCTGCAAAACAACGTCCAGATGCACTTCTAGGCAATGGCTATTTCAGGAGCAGGGTCCTCAGCAGAGCCATACCCCGCCTACAGGAAGTGACACAAGGTTCCCTTCCTCTGTCCTTCCCTCCTCAAGGCCTTGGGGGTATGGGTATGACTACAGCAATGACCTCGAATGGACTAGTCCCAGAATTCACAGTTACTGGGGGAGAGAATGCGATCGTGTGTTATCCAGTCATTAAAACAGGAAACAAAAGCCACAGACAGAGAATTGCAAGTTGTCTTTCCGGCCTGATGAAGAGAGAAACAAACTTGAATATTAGCACCAAACTGTGCTGACAGCACACTTCCAGGGCCCTTTGTCTCCTTGGGGCTCTTTTAGAAAATGTCATCCTGCCTATTGATCCTAGTTATGCTTGAGAGGACCGCCTCCTGTGGGCTGTGGAAAGCGATCTTGCTCCAGAGGCCCCTCGCCGGTAGGGGAGAAGCTGTGGCTGTATGCTGCTCTCTACAGTGGCCAGTAATCCATCCCTGTAACCCCCATCACTGACCCCACTGTCCATCCAGCTGCATGGGCTCGCATCAGCCAGGGAGAAGCACAGCCAAGGGGCACACAGTCACCTACTGTTTTAGGACCTGGAAGTAACCCAAGAGACCATGCACTAGGCACCTGTGTGGTATGAGGTGGAGTCTGTAGTCCCGAGTAGCTGAGAAGCGAGAAGCCGAGGGTCCTAGCTCTTGAGCCCGGGACAGGAGGAGGTACTTTGGGCTACATCTGCAGACTCAGTGTCTATGCTCACAGAAGTTCTCTCTCCACAGATATGTCCCACCTGAGCCACAATAAGACTCCATTAAACCCAAAGGTCTAGCTCACTCTTTCCTCACTCACACTTTTCCATTTGGGTTTCTGGTTTCAGTGTAGAAGCAGCTGCCCTGGGAAACCATCCCTGCAAGAGCAAGTTGAGGGGATGTGAAACTCAAGTTTGCAGACATGACCCACATGTTTTATGCTGATCTGTGTCTACACAAGCTGGGGAGGTCCACACAGCGTGGACAGTGTCTGGCACACAGGAGACACCGCACAGATGAAAGGGACAGACTCTTGTGATCCCGACAATGGTCACAACGGAGAGTGTCTACATCCCCATTACATAAGAGAGAAAACAGGGTCTTGGAAAGGGAGCATGCTCCTGTCCAGTGTGCAAGTGATGGAGTCGGCATTTGAGGGACCCATGACTCCTGACTCCTGGTCAATGCTTAGTACCTGGGTCTTGCAGTCCCCTGACTGGAGAAGTCCCATTTGCCTCCATCTTAGCTGGACACGTAACACTGGAGTTGACTGGAAAGCAGGGGGACCACTCCACAGCACTGGGGAGGTAGCAGGGAGGGGTGCTTTAAGGAGGGGGGCTTTAATGTGAGAAGCATTTGTGGGTGTCCCAGTTCATCCCTAAGAGGAGGCAGGAGGATCAGGACCCCGGCAGACCAGGGCTGCAGGACACTAAAAAGAAGGCAGCAGGAGGCTAATGGCGGCGGCCTGCCGATGACAGCAAGTGTTGGCCAGGATGGCAGAGTAACCAGAACTCTCACACAGCTTGGGGTTGCCGATTGGCTTAACCAATTTGCAAAACTGGTACCTTCCCAGTAAAGCTGAGGATACTAGATCCAAATATGGATTGTGTCTCACATAACCACCTGCTATTCCCACCAGAAAAAAAAAATATCCAAAGTGCTCCTCACCCTCACAGACTCCTGGTGGAAAAGCAAACTGGTGTAGCCCTAAGGGAAACAGTCAAATGTTTAGACATCCAATTACCATATAGCCCAACAATCCTTTCCTAGGTATATACCCAAGAGGAACAAAAGCCTATGTCCATACGTAAATGGTCATGGCAGCATTATTCATTACAGCAAAAAAAA
>CABHPR010126239.1:0-15552 GCA_902168415.1 Peromyscus melanophrys | reverse complement strand
AAAAAAACACCGAATAGCCTTGAGAGAGCCTGGATCCTAATGCACTGGGCCCTGACTGTCTCTGCCCTAGGGGTTTTTAAAGGAATGCCAAGGGGTGTAGCAAAAGACCTCCCCCCAGCACAGCCAAGTGCAGACCATCTCAGACACCTGGTACTGGGGCCCATGGTCTAATCATCCTCTCTATGCGGACCTGCTGGGTAAAGCCTAAATGGGCTCCAACAGATTTTGAGCTGCGTGCATGTCTGTGTACCACGTGCATGCCTGGTGCCAGCAGAGACCAGAAGAGGGCACTGGATCCTCTGGACGAGAGTTATACAGACGGTTGTGAGCCACCACGTGGATTCGAGAAATCAAACCCAGGTCCTCTAGAAGAGCAGCCAGTGCTTTTAAGCACTGAGTCATCCCTCCAGCCCCAAATAACCAGACATTTTAAGGAAACATAAAATCTCTTTATTTTTCCTTTATATCACATGTTTTTTCTTCATGCTGAGGTTAGATAAAAACATCCGCATTTGGGCCGGGCGTTGGTGGCGCACGCCTTTAATCCCAGCACTCCGGAGGCAGAGCCAGGTGGATCTCTGTGAGTTCGAGGCCAGCCTGGGCTACCAAGTGAGCTCCAGGAAAGGCGCAAAGCTACACAGAGAAACCCTGTCTCGAAAAACCAAAAAAAAAAAAAAAAAAGAAAAGAAAAAAAAATCCGCATTTATCTACAAAAGTTTAAGAAAAAAATTTTAGAACATGCACTAGGGCTTATCACACACACACAAAAAAGTATTTTTCCCCATTCAGGAAAATACTAGAAAAAAATCACTGCAATTTGAGGTTTTAAAATTAACTTATAGGTGTATGTTTCATTTTAAATGTAGGTAATGAGATTTCCATATGTCTTGGCCACTGAAACAAAGCTCCAGAGAAAACCTCATAAAAATGTCCACTTAGAGCCATGTGTGTGCGCTTGTGGGTGTGTGTTTCTGTGGGAACAGAGGTAGGGAAAGGTGACTCAATTTTAGAAACAATAATGAATTGTGTAATTAATAGGTACTTTATTGTATATGACATGTCTGCAAGGATTTTTGTGTAATCCTCACACATGGGATTAAGAGTCATTTGTAAAATGAACCTTTTCTCATAAAAGAAAATAAAATCTGTCATATCTCCATAGCTCTCACATCATAAGAGAAGTGTTGAGCTACAGGGGAAAAATTAATGTTAAAAGGAAACCAAAAATCTCCTATAAATCATACAATTATGCACTTAAGAAACCCTATAGGCTTAGGCTTTACTTTAAATGTTATTGGATCACAATGTTCCAAAGAGTGTAGGACAGTGGTTCTCAACCTTCCTAACGTTTTGACCCTTTACTACAATTCCTCATGTTGTGGTGACTCCTCCCCGCATCCATAAAAGTATTTCATTGCTACTTCCTAACTGTAATTCTGCTACTGTTATGAATCGTAATATAAATATCTGACACGCAGGATATCTGATATGTGATCCCTGTAAAAGGGTTGTCTGATGCCAAAGGGATCATGACCCACAGTTTGAGAACCACTGATGCAGGACGATGTCATTCCCATTCCCGGTTCTTCATGTTTTATGTTGGAAGACTCAGGTTTTTTATTTTCTTGCCCTTATGTTCTTACTGCATTTGCTGACTTCATGTCCGTACTGCATTTACACAGCTTGAAGCTCTGTAGCCAGACCAACACCACCGATTCCTAAGGAGGGAGTTGGTTTTGTCTATTCTGCGCTTTTGTAGCAGGATGCCTGAGGCCTGGTAATTTATAAATAGAAAACAAAACAGAGATGAATTTCTCACAGACCTGGACGCTGGGGGTCCAAGGCACACGGTTATTCTGCAGAAGATGGAAGGGCGAGAGAAAGCTGACGAACGAAAGAGAAGAGGTCCTAACCTGAGCCCATTTGAAAAATCAGGAACCTACTCATCCAATAACTAACATACTCCCAAGATAATAGTATGAATTATAAGAGCAAAGCCCTTTAGAACTTCCTGGATCACCGGAAGCATCCTCGTTCAACACATAGCAAATGGGTCTCAAAACCTCTGAGAGAGGGTATTGGGCTATACTGGAACCCTCTTGTGACCTACTTCAGCTGTGAAATCATAAATGAGAAAGGACCAAAATCCACCTCATCGGCTGTTCTTCAAGCCAACAATATTTCAATAAAATTACAGTAATCATTCGTTAAATTTTTTTTTTTGGCCTGTCAAACATTGTAGGGATATTTTTCCTGGTCCTTCCAACTGTCTTGCAAGTTTGTTATTATTTTACATGGGAGAGGTGAGCTATTGAATAACTTATCCAAGCTCACATAGTGCAGAATAGGGATTTAAATCCAGTCTGGATCTAATATCACATTCTTTCCACTATTAAATCCTTTTAACAATGGCTCTCTGATGTCCTACTAGAAGAACTTTAAAAACAAAACAAAAAACAAAAACAAAAAACCAAAGGTTAAGCTCTTCTTAACTTGAAGAACTTACAGAGCTCTCGCTTCTTGGGAAGATACCGTCTTCAAAAGGAAGCATAGACATTTCCACCCGGCAGAGAGGCCTCTATATGATGCCCTAGAGCAACGCAGACTAAAAAAAGCACTGTTACCCTGCAGCCGTCTAGGGAAGCTTCAGACAGGGAGGCAGCTGTGGAAATGGGGCCTCTGCTGAGGAGGCGGAGGATGAGGTGGATGGAAAGAGGAAGTCAACTCATTATAAAGGTATCACATTCTGTCTACCCCTGACTAAAGCCAGCAAGACAACAGATGAACACATTGTACTAACACAAAAAATGACAACGTGTAACCCGGAGCATGGCCAGGTGGCCATTTGTCCTATCTCCTTTTGGGACATAAGAAAGCTATAAATTCTTTATGGAGGACAAGAATAAGGAGACCATCTGGTTTTGCCTCTGCCTCCATTTACGGAAGCTTGGGTACGTTATTTTTTGAGATTAATTTAAGTAGAGTTTACTGCTAAGGTCCTGCTTAGCTTTAAAACTCTGCAGTTCAACTAGTAGTACTGATTATATAATGTTACGGTCATGTGATTTTGGACAAGGGCACGTGCTCACATGCATCCAACAAGGTTCTCGGTTGTAGATCATGGAATTACTGTGAACAAGAAAGCAAATGATAGGCCAGGCAGGGTGGCACACACCCTTAATCTCCCAGCATGTGGGAAGGAGAAGCATGCAGATCTAGGTGAGTTCAAGGTCAGTCTGGTCTACACAGCAAGTTCCAGGCCAGTCAGAGTACATAGGGAGACCAAGCAAGCTATCGGTGTCCAGTCCCAGGATGACACTGCTAGACATGCCTGCCTCTCCATCTATTATGTCAGATCCAGACAATAGGCCTTTACTTTAGCTACTGGCAACCTGCTGTCCTTGAGTGTGACCACCACTTACGATGCTCATTTACCTTCTGAATGTACAGCAGAGTAGACAGGCCTAGATGAGACTAGGTTAATGGTGGAACTTTGTTTACCTTTCCATCTAGTCTTTGGCATACAGAAGTTGTGTTTAAAGAGTGAATGGACATTAAGAAAACCTGTGTGTAATGTCTATGTGTTGCAACGGTATATATACTGAGGGAGACCAGCTTTCTCTTATTCCCCCAGGGTACTCTTGAGCAGGGAGAAATAAGAAATTTGTAGATAGAAGTATATATCGAGAGAGACAGAAAACATAGGATAGCCTTGGGAGGGACTGGGACCAAACTCACCAGCCCCTTCTGTCTCTACTAAAGGGTTTTTAAAGGAACGCCAAGGGGTGGAGCCAAAGACCTCCCCCCAGCACAGCCAAGTGTAGACCATTCCAAACACCTGGTGACCATGCACGTGGTCCAGCCATCCCCTAATGCAGCCCTGCTGTGTAAAGCAAGCTCAGATCTCACTAGGAAACCTTTGTGGGCTCCCACAGTATACCAAAAAAAAAAAAAAAAAAAAAAAAAAGGGAGACACATGCATAACATAGCTTATTTTGATATAAAAGTCATGTTTTATTTAATGAGTAGGTTATATTCTGGGAAATGAATAGTTGGACAGTTTCGTTGCACACATATGGTAAAGGGCAAAGTAAGACAGCTGTAATGTCACCAGGTGGTGTCATCTTAGTGAACCATCATTGTATATGTGGACCATCACTGAATGAAAGAGATAGACATTGTTGTGCGCCCCGTGATTATGTGTAAGGGTATGCAGGACTGGGGTGTAGACCATGATAGTCTACTTGCCATTGTGTCGAAGGCTCCATATTCCACTTGCAAAACTGCAATCTAAGAAGAACAAAAAGTCTGATTTTTTTTTAAAGTATGAATTAAAATTTGAGTAAAACTTTGCTCTGAATCAGAAAGCTCTGAGTGTTTTAATTTTCCTTTTGACTGTTTTTTTTTTAACCAAAAATATTACTTGTTTGGGGCTGGAGAGATGGTTCAGGGGTTAAGAGTACTGGCTGCTTTGCAGAGGACACAGGTTCAGTTCCCAGCACCCACATGGTTGCTCACAAACATCTGTAACTCAAGTTCCAGGGGATCCAATACTCTCTAATCTCCATGGGTACCAGGCACGCACATGGTGCACATTCATACCTGCAGGCAAACTGATCATGCACATAGGTAAATCTAAAAAATTTTAAAATATTACTTGTATAATTTCATAAAGGATCAATGCCTATCATTCATCTGTCTATGATTCTATATAACATAAAGGTAATACCCTGCTTTTTTAAGTCTCACAGACAACTGTCTTGAAGACATAAGCCACAGGATTAGACTTTGAAAATGAGCAAATGGCACTCAAGACATTATTCTAACTCCGATCATGTTTTCAAAGTTCTATGTATTTGGGTGAGTTTTCCCAATGGTGATTCTGAGACAATATAGTAGCATTGGAGGGGGAGAGATGTTTAAGATGTAGAATTTTTACTTATGTTGTTTCTCTCGTTGCTCATATTAAAATGAGTGGCAACTCATCTCGTGAAGTAGAAATCTGTGGTATTATGTGCTGGTTTTAAACAAATGAGGGTAAATATGAACGGCATATTATTTATATGAAGATTGCACAACCCGGTTCACAGCAATGGTGTGTAACACAATGGAAGACAGAGTTGGAAAGGGCGGCCTCAATGCTATGCAATCTAGTCTTGGTCCCTCTGTTTCCCTAAGCAGATCTTGATTTATCTTTCCAACTAGTTTGGCATATTGTTGTTTCAACTTAAAGCCTCAATATAAGGAGAGCAGCTTATGAATTTTCTGACCTTGTACATAATTATAATTCATAAAACTTCACTTCAATGATTTGATTTATTTAGTGCCGTAGAGAACATATTTATTTGGGTGTTAGAGGTGAAAGCTGTTTTTCTTTTAAAAATTCTCAATTTGATTAAATCTAGGCTTTTTCTCTTTTAAAATTTTGTTTATTCCTATTATCATCATTAATGTGTACATGCGTATTCAGTATGGAAATCATCGAGTGTGGCAGTCAGCGGTCAACTTTGTGATGTCAGTAGTCTCTATTACATGGGTTCTGGGATCAAACTTGAGTCTCCCAGCTTGCCTAGCAAGTGCCTTTACCCCCCTCAGCCATCTTGCTCACCCCAAATCTAGTCTTTTCCAAGTGCTTGTTGTATAAGAGTCATTGTTAGGCTCTGAGAAATGGAGCAGTTAAAGAAGTGTTCTGTTCTTAGAGCGTCGTGTAGTTTATTTAAGAGAGTCAAGACATTCCCAGAAGCCTGCACTGCAGCCTATGAGGCTTGTCATAACAGGAGTAAGAGCCTGGATGGGGAAAGGCTTTGATACTGTTTGCAAGGTATGGGAAGGTAACGTTGTCAGAAAGTGAACATATGAGAGGGTGGCCAGTAAAGCCATCCAGGAGCATTTCCTCTGTAACTATGAGTTTAATCCCCTAGGAAACCAGGAAGTGATAATGGACACAGTGGGAGAGTTACTCTACCCAAGGGGCAGAGGGGCCAAAGTGTCTATTCACAAGCTCCTACCGGTTTTGGACTTCACCCACTCTTATAAAGAAAAACATTTCATTGGGGTTCCTTCCTTACAGTTCAGAGTTTTAGTCCATTATCATCATGGTGGGAAGCAAGTCAGCATGCAGGCAGACATGGTGCTAGAGAAGGAGCTGAGAGTTCTATATCTTGATCCAAAGGCAACAGGAAGTGGCCTGTGTCACTGGATGTGGCTTGAGCATATATGTGACCCCTCTAAGACCCACCCCCACAGTGACACACTTCCTCCAACAAGACCACACCTACTCCAACAAGGCCACACATCCTAATAGTGCCACTCCCTTTGGGGGCCATTTTCTTTCAAACCACCACAGAAATGGAACAAAATTAACCCTCAAAGGATTTGCTACCCCCAATTAAGTTTAAATGAGCCGGTCTTGAAAGTAGCAAATTGTTGGGCCCTGCACCCCGCCCCCCCATTTTGGGTAGCTGTTGCCTTGCTTGCTGACCTTGACCAGATGTCCTCCCTATGCTGATTCCCTGCGGGTTTCCTTCCTCCTGACCGCTCACAGGAGGTTCTTTGTTTGTATATCATGCATTTGGTGTAAACAGCTAGTATGCAAGTATGTAAAACATCTTTAGGGAACTTCTGCCCTCCCATTGCACTGTAAGCCTGTATTTAAGGCCTCCTCCCTCCTTCAATAAACGGCATTCGGCATTCTGCTGAGACTGAACGACCCGCTGTTCTTGTCTCTTGTTTTTGATCCTCAGCCCCTCGCTCAGAAATGGTGAACGGGTGGTGGTAGCGTGGTAGCGCGGGCGTTACTGCTACAGCAAATCATTTCCGAATACCATGCCCACATCGGAGGCGGATGAGGCTCAAGAATATTGAGAGGGGAGACACAGTGATCAGGTTCAAATAAAAATTTACTAGGAAAATAGAGCCCATAAAAATAACAAGGTAAGGGCCGGGCGGCAGCGGTGCATGTCTTTAATCCCAGCACTCTGGAGGCAGAGCCAGGCGGATCTCTGTGAGTTCGAGGCCAGCCTGGTCTACAGAGTGAGATCCAGGACAGGCACCAAAACTACACAGAGAAACCCTGTCTTGGAAAAACAAGATAAATAAATAAATAACAAGGTAGAAGTGAATAAATAGAAACGGGTTGGCAAGTCAGAGAACTCAGTACCAAGGGTGTTGTTAACGGTGATAGCCATTTTCCACTTGTTCTCGTGACAGAGAAGGTAGAGAAAGGATTAAGCGTGCCAACATGGGAAATACACGATCATCCAAATGAAACGCCTGAGATGAAGTATAATCTGCTCAGCCCCACAGGGTGAAAGATTAAATAAAGACACAGCAGCAGAAAATATCCATACGAAATGCACGGAGAAAGGACAGGAGAGACGACGAGTGGAGCCTTAGTGATCTGTGGGACAGTTTTAAATGACCTGATGGGTGTACAGAAAGCCTCTAGGAAAGAGGGTCAGGAAGAGCATTAATAAACGACTACAAGAAAATTCCCAAAACGCATGAAAACTAAATCATTGAACTCTAAGAACAAAAAACCATGAAAGGGCAGCACCAAATATAAATTATTAGTGATGACAAGTTATTAAAAGCAGTTGAAGAGGGGCTAGGCAATGGCTCAGCGGTGAAGAGCACTTGTTGCTCCTGAAGAGGACCTTGGTTCAGTTCCCAGCACCCACAGCATGGCTCACAACCATCAGTAACTCCTGTTCCAGGGGGGATCTGATGCCCTCTTCTTACACACAAGGTGCATATACATGTGTGCAGGCAAAACACTCACACACACATAAAACAAATTGATTAACAAAACATCCTCCTGGGCAGTGGGGGCACATGCCTTTAACCCAGCACTCAGGAGGCAGAGGCAGGCAGATTCCTGAGTTCGAGGCCAGCCTGGTCTACAGAGTGAGTTCCAGGACAGCCAGGTCTACACAGAGAAACCCTGTCTTGAAAACAAAACAAACCAGAAAGGACATAAGAGAGCTCATAATGGAGCAATATCTTTACCAAAGGGGGGAAAAAAAAAGTGTCAACTTGGATTTCAAAACCCAGCAAAAAAATGCCCTGAAAATTGAAAGTGAATTAATGTTTCTTCACATGAATGCTGGAATAATTCATCACAGCAGAACTGAAATACAAGCAATGATAAAATAGTTCCTTTTCACCAGAAAATGATCCTAAGAAGAAATCTGTGCCTAGAAAAGGAGTGAAGAGCCTGGTTTAAAGACAAAAGGCAGATAACTGTAAAAAGATCATTAAAAATAAATGATTTCAAAGGTATCTGGGCAGTTTAACAAGAAGGCTCTGAAAATGTGTACAATGTATTGTACAGAAAGTTTATAATATAATGCAAAATGTAAATACAAAGGAGATGGGTGACAAGGACTTCAGAAAAGCCTGGAGATGGGAGAAGAAAAGGTCTGTTAGGTTTTTGTGCTTACGTAGTAGTACATTGTCATTTAAGGAAGATTGTAGTAAGTTGAGGATAAACCCCAAGGCTATCACCAACGCCAAGCAACACAAAGAGTTTTAGTTAATAGGCCGCTGAAGGGAGTAGAGAGAATCGTAAAAATATTCACGTAATCCAAAAGAAGGCAGAAAAGAAGAAACAGGGAACAAAGAAGAGATGAGTCACACCAAAAATGGGATAGGGAGATGAGGCTGTAAACCATGTTGCTAGGGCACCAGCCTGAACTCTTACACAAGTCAACGAGTTGACTTTGATCTTTCTCCGCATCCACATTCTCTTCCAGAGTCGAAGAGCAGAGGATTAGAGACGTGCATTCACCGTGGTTACAACAGCCAAACGCCCCTGGCAATGACTCCTTCTCTGACTTAAGCATTTCACGGAAAGACGCTTAGCAGGTTCCGCCAAGAGACCACATAGAGCCCGTAGTTAATTCGGGTTGCTGTAGCCTAACAACCCAGGCTGGGTTCAAAAGGGACTTTCCCTCCGTCCTCTTGAGGTTTCAAGAGACTCTGAAGACCCTCTGGCCAGATGATTGTTTTGGAGCAATACCGGCTCTTTTGCAGTCCGCTGCTTGGGGGTGACCCCGAAGGGGCTTTTTCTGTGCCCTGCCACCCTCAATTGGAATCCTGAACGTGGCTTCCTCCAGTGGCTGGGTCTTATCTGACGTTACGTCTGCTTCAAAAACAGTTTTATCTCTTCCTGTCTTCCTCACTGACTTCATTCCCATTTGCTCTTCCCCTCGTCTTGGGTGGTGTTGAAAAGTCAAATGAGGCTTTGCACCACACATGTTAGGCAAGCTCTCCAACTAGTGGGCTAACCTGCCCCATCCTCAGCATCCTAACTCAAAACCTGCCACTGCCCAGCCCATAGCTTCATCTGATCCCAGATTTTTATCACAGTTGGAAATGACGGAGTGTGGAGCGTGATTGGATGGCGGAGGCGGAGGCACAGACGTTCTGAGTGTGTTTATTACCGGCACAGATTGGAATAGTCATCTTCGGCCTCCACCTCTTTCCTATGACTGCTGTTTAGGAAAATTGGTGGACTTCACTATGGAGCCTGGGTAAATCAGCGAAGGAAAAACCTGAAAAACAGGAAAGCCTGGAGACCAAGGAGGAAAGTCCTAGGCCTGACAGAATAATGGGCCCAAAGGGAGCTGAGGCACCATAAATAAGGGAAGGTTGGAATGTGGGCAGGGCCTGGATTATAGGATGTTCAGAGAGACCCTGGGAAAGCGACAGGGAAAAGGAATGTGAACAGCTAATGTGTCTCTAGGCCGCTCAAAACCCTGTGATAGTCCTTGAGAGGCAGGCAACCAGGAAGGGTAGAAATTACCTAGGTAGAATGGTAGAATTTTGGTTGCTGCGTTTGCTAGAATAGGAAACACAGACGGTTCCTCGGGGGCACACTGAACTGGACAACAACTGGTGTGTTTGGTGACCAATGTCCATTCCTTTTCCCCTTATAAGGCATTTACACCTCTTCTAGGGACTGACTGACCCGTTTGCCCTGGCTTCCCCTCAGCAGCTAACCCAGCTCCAGTGACAAGCATAAGACCTAGGCATGCCCGGTCAGAGAGCCACAGTCTACTGGCTCAGAGTGGCTGAGAAGTGTGTGAGTGATTTATTTTGAGTCACACTCAAAGCAGTTGAGAAAGAGAAATTCTGCTGATCTCTGAATTTGACCATGGTGCTAAACACCTGAAGGAAGGTAACAGGGCAAAAATCTGAGGAATCGGGTCTCTTGGTGGTGACATTGAGACTCTGTTCCGGCCTGTGCTGTGGCTGACCCTTGGCTTTTAAACTAAATGAGTCAACCTCTACCCATCCCCCCTCACCTTTGGTTTATGTAAGTATGAGCAGTGTGAGCAGGATTTGAGCCACTTGGAATGCAAAGAGGTCTAAATTATACACCATTTGCCTTATATTTGTGCCGCCTATGATAATGACATGTCCCCATAATAATTAGTTACATTTCATGAGGTCAGAGAGTGTATGTACCTTATTGTGTTCTCTACTATCCCCCCCAACACTTAATGCGATGTGTGGAATATTGTGTGTAAATCATTAAATACATCCTAATCAGTTCATGGCGTTGTGCCTGGAAGACTCTTCTCAAAGAAAATACCCTTAAAAGTTCTAGGGGGAGAGCAGATGATATCTCAGTGGTGGAATCTTAAGTCTGCATGACCATGGAAGGCTGTCCCTTTCCCACCCCAAAGACTCAGTGACCTTTCCCAACACAGAAGAAAGGTTTATTTTGGCACACAGTTTGAGAATACAGTCTGTCATAGTGTGAAAGTCACGGCTGTGGGCTTGAGGCGACTGGTCACATTGTGTTCAGAGTCAGGATGAAGGAATGGATGCTGGTGTTTGGGTCCCCAGAATGGCGCTGCCCACATTTAGGGGAGATTTTCTTACCCCAATTAACCCAATGTACATAATCCCTCACAGACATGCCAAGAGATTTGTCTCCAGGGTGATTCTGGAGTCTGTCAAGTTGACAACCAATGTAAACCATGATAGTTTTTTTTTTTTTTTAAGGGTGCTTAACCTACTATTACATGGTCTGTACGTTTACAGTATCTGAAGCAGCAATGGAAATGGAAGCCCGGTGGGATTTACAGTACCTGAGGAGTGAGCTCCTGATGCCGGGCGGAGCAACCCTCTTCTCTAAGCAGCTCAGCCAAAACCAAAGCAAAGCCCGAGGGGGAAAAAGCAAAGAGGGGAAAAAACAGGGCTCCCAGCTTGTGACTGCGTCTCTCGCCCGCTTATCTGTTCCGCCTTTTGGTCCTTTCTCTCAAAATGAAGCGATCGGCTAAGTTCACGGAGCCGGGCATGCGGTGCACAGATAGCTCATGTTTCGTAGGTTGGTGTTTATCAATTACTGAATGCATGGTGTTGCTGGAAGCTGCGGTTAGTCAGTTCCTAGTGTACTGAGCTTAGTAAGCAATTCTCTAAATGCTCATCTGGCCTTTTTTAAAATCTCCTCCTTCTCTCCCACCCACCACCCAGCCTCCTTACTGATAAGGCTAAGTGGATAGGATGTGTACATCTATCCTATCAGGGTACCTAGACAGTCCACAAATATCTAAAGCTTGTCTGACAGCCTTCTTAACATTACGTTTAAGCATTAGCTAACATCACTTTAGTAGCTTTAGCTGCCAACATTGGTTAATGGTTACTCCCACAACTCAGACTCAGGAAATACTGTTTCTTCTGGCAAATTTTGCAAATTTGCAAGGAATAACCTTGAGCAAGCTGTTTTATCATCCATCAATATTTTGTATGAGAGAGGGGAATTAGCCGCTCAGCTATCAGGTGTGGTTTTGCTTTATTAGACTGGATCTTCGAGATGGTTTTTTTTTTTTTTTTTTTTTTGGTTTTTCGAGACAGGGTTTCTCTGTGTAGCTTTGCGCCTGTCCTGGAACTCACTTGGTAGCCCAGGCTGGCCTCGAACTCACAGAGATCCACCTGCCTCTGCCTTCCGAGTGCTGGGATTAAAGGCGTGCGCCACCAACGCCCGGCGAGATGTGTTATTTTAGAGGCTTGATAGTAATAAAACTCTCCCCTAAAATTTACAATATGCTTAGTAGTTTTTCCATCTTGATTTTCACCGTGGAGATTAAAGTATAAGGAGGACAAGGTATTTGGAGATTTGCTTTTCCCGGAGACGTGACTGCACTGGACCCTCCCCTGCACAGTGTGATGCGGACACTCCTGCTATTAGAAGGTGGCATTCAGCTGTCTTCTTCTTGGATCTGACACTTGTGACTATGCTGAAAGTAGCCCCGTGTGACCTCATAGGTTAAGTCATCAAGGTGAAGTAGCCTGTACTTCCGACTTTCAGGTAGAGGATCTTCAAACCCAGCCTGATAGAATTCTGCCCTCACTCTAGCTGCATGACCGCACATGCGGAGTTCAGGAGTTAAGCAAAGGGACTTGCGTCTTACGTCATCAACGCACTGCGTGGTCATGCAGTCAGCACATGCGTGGTGTAGCTGTGTAGGCCTACTTGCGCCTTAAAGAGCCGTGCCTCAGACCCCACCCTCTCTCTCTGTTCTGCTCAGCTCTCTCCCTCCACCACCTTCCCTCTCTCTGCATATGCTTTCCTCCCCAGGCCTGGTTCTCTTGTTTCTCTCCCCCTCCTCCCCCCAATAAAGCTCTCTGCTTCCAGGTAGCATGGCTGTGGCTGGTGCCCTTTCCGCCAGTAACCAGCGCTGCTTATCATTTACTTCACAGCCACCATGCTGTGAGAACACATACGGGGCTGTGGGTAGGCATTTCACATCACAGCTTTGGCTGACCTCCTAGTGAGCTGTCAATCAATGAGGATGCGAGCCAGAAAGATTCCAACAGGCTTCTAGCAGCAAAAACCAAACTGGGTACGAAAGAAAAGCCCAGGAGAGGTTGCCCAGCTGGACTAGGTACACCCCAGAATAGGGAGAGCTGGTAATTGTGGGGTTGGTTGTATGCCAACTTGAGACAAGCTGGCATCATTAGAGAAGTGAGAACCTCAAGTAAGAAAATGTGCTTCCCCCCCTTAAGATGGGGCTGCAGGCAAACCTGTGGAGCATCTTCTTAACTAGTGGTTGATGTGGAAGGGCCCAGTGCATTGTGGGTGGTGCCATCCTGGGGCTGGTGGTCCTGAGTTCTATAAGAAAGCTGGCTAAGCAGGTAAGAGGGAACAGTACTTCTCCATGGTCTCTGCTTCAGCCCCTGCCTCCAGGTTCCTGCCCTGCTTGAGTTCCTGTCCTGACTTCCTTCTACACAGAGCAGTGATGTGGAAGTGTAAGCCAAATAAACCCTTTCCTCCCCAAGTTGCTTTGGTCATGGTGTTTCAGCAGAGCAATAGAAACCCTAACTAAGACAGAAATTGGTACCAGGATAGTGGGTTATCACTGTGACAGACCTGACCATGTTTTTGGAAGCATTGTGGAAGGACTTTGGAACTTTGGGCTAGAAAAGCTGTTGATTGTTCAAAGCTTAGTGAGCTGTTCTGTGGGGGCTTGGAAGGTAAGCATATTGAGAGAAATGTAGATCCTGGAGGCCTGGCTTGTGAAGTTCCAGAGGGAAGTTTGAGAGTCACGTAAAGACTCTGTCAGGGGCCTTCGTTGTTTTGAGTTAAGAAACAGTGGTTCTGGTTAGCTGGGGCTGAAGAATCAGCTGGGATTAACACAATACCAGGACCCCTAAAGTGAAACTCTTGCTTTGCTGGGATACTTGATGCTGGTTCGCTGGAGCTGAGAAATTAGTGGTGAATAAGAGATTAGCATCATTGAGGTGAAATCTACTGGGAAGTGTTTCCTGAGAGCACACAGAAGCTGTGTTCCAGAGGTGGCCAAGTTTATACCCTGCACTGGTAGCTGAACTCTGTAATGTGCAAGAGTCATCCAGGCGGTACTGGTTTTGAAGGCATCAAGGGGTCATGGAGAGCAGCTGAGACTTAACACTGTTTGGCTGGGGTCCCTGAAGAGAGCCCAGGAGAGGCTGTAGGTGAAAGTGCAGCCTAGTTGCAGAAGAAGACCCCAGCATTTTGGAGATGCCTGTACGATGGGATGACCACCGAGAACAGCAGCACCAGTGGAGTGGAGCCAGCCGGAGCCTAGAAGACAAGCTGTGTGTGCTGCAGAGGGCAGAGGTGGAGAAGTGACCCAGGCCCTTTGGAGGAGTCCAGAACATTGTACGTAGGTCCTAGATAATTGGTAACCGAATTATTTATACAGCAGGAGTTTGGTTTTACTTTGTTCAGATTTCATCTTCTTCCCTCGTGAAATGAGGGAATGTTTAACTTAGTTTTTATTTTACAGGAGCCCACAGTTGAATGACTTTGAATTTCTAAAGGGATTTTGGATTTTAAAGGAGACTAAATTTTGAAGTTTTTGAATTTGTAAAGACTGGGACTTTTTAAGTTTGTGAAATATTTTGTAGCGCCAATATTAATGTATAATCTTGGGCATGAATAAGGAAAGGTTGTGGCTTAATAGTGATGTGTTGGTGTGTCAAGTTGTCAGTTGTGCTGGGTAGTCTGTCAACTTGACACACAAGCCAGATTCATCTTGGAGGAGGGAACCTCAATTGAGAAAATGCCTCCATAATATCGGGCTTCAGGCAAATCAGCATTTTCTTAACTAGTCATTGATGAGGGAGGGCCCAGTGCATTGTGGGTGGGGTCCCCCTGGGCTGATAGTCCTGGGTTCTATAGGAAAGCAGGCTGAGGGGGCTGGAGAGATGGCTCAGAAGTTAAGAGCAATGGCGGCTCTTCTGTAGGTCCTGAGATCAATTCCCAGCAACTTCATGGTGGCTTACGACCAGCTATAATAGGATCTGATGCCCTCTTCTGACATGCAGGTATACATACAGAGCACTTGTAGGTAAAATATACATACATACATACATACATACATACATACATACATACATACATACATATGAGAGAGAGAGAGAGAGAGAGAGAGAGAGAGAGAGAGAGAGAGAGAGAGAGAGAGAGAGAGAGCAGGCTGAGCAAGCCATGGGGAGCAAGCCAGTAAGCAGCATCCCTCCATGGCCTCTGCATCACCTCCTGCCTCCTTGTTTGAGCTCCTGTCCTGACTTCCTCTGATGATGAACAGTGATGTGGAAGTGTAAGCCGAACAAACCCTTTCCTCTCACAAGCTGCTGTAATTTTAAGCTGCTGAGTTGGAACACATTATACAGTAATAGGTTACTGGAACAGGAATGGTGTTCTCTTTAGTGTCCTAAGTGGGCTTTTGTGGTCTACAGTGGTCACCAAATTATCTATTTGGGGGACTGGGGGTGGGGAGAAGGGTTTCTTTTGATCACACAGCAACAAACTATAGCAAGAGCAGTCTGATTAGGCTGTCTTTGATGTAGCACATAGTGATCATCTTAGCTCTTAGTTCAGTCAAGCCTGTTGAGAAAACCACAAGAGCCCAACGAGATTAGAGCTATACTTCCAAAAATTATGACATAGAGAAAAACAGTAATTACACACTACATACAAAAGTATGATATCATATTTGACTTTTAAAAATGTTTTCTGTATATAGCTGAGTCTGTTGTGGGTGTAGATTTTTTTTTTTT